>KZ308159.1:92234-160543 GCA_000376725.2 Ladona fulva
GAACATTCTCTTCCTTCATCGATTTAACATCAGCCATTTTAATTCAAAATGATGTTTTGACTTTTTTCAGCACTAAAATCGAAAATATATTAACATTTGATATATTTTGATCTTTTTGGTCCATTTACCGTGGTATACGGCTGCAGATTACACGGGTTTGCCTCGGTACGTCCCGAATCGCCTTTTCCTTACACAAGGTCGGAATTAACTCTTCACTCTTAGATGATACCATCACCTTGAATCATAATTCGGTACTTCGAATACTGTTTACATTCATAGACAAAGAAGAGGGAGACTTATCGTGATAATCCTCCAAGTATCCCGAAGTGAAATGCGGACAGATTTTCTTCTTTGTTTTTCAAGCACATGTCATACGCTATGCCATTCAAAAGGTACCAAAGGCTGCAAAGAGATAGAGTGGCCGAGGGCCCTTCTGTTTCAGGGAACGTCCCCATTTTTCAATTGGTGCCGACAACTTGTTGCGGACATCCCTGTGTGCCCATTCCCCTTTTATTGTTTGCCTTTCGCGGTTAAGGTAAATCCTCACAATACAAAAAATTCTTGCAACCATTTCAGATGTGAGGAAAAACGGAAGACAGCGGAAGAAATGAATAAAGCTGAAATATTGCTAAGTTGAAGAGAAAAAATTCGTATTTGCTCATAATACTATAATCTTGTAAATTGTTATCTCTAGAGATAGACTCGAAAAGCGATTTCCCGAGAAAGTTTTATTTTATCAGTATATAAAAGGCTTTTCAAAGTTTGTGGAAGTGGACTTTCTAAATCCACTACAAACGGCCAAATAAGTACGTAAGAAGCGACAAACTAGCTGTATTTCATAATCCAAGGGTATAGCAATATTTCATTAAATATATGAATTGAATTAACATAAAAAGCTACCAAGGTCTTCAAAAGGCAGCTCGGACAAAATAAAGAGCCTTTTACGGCATACGTACACAGCCCAGTTGATAAATAGAAAATTGATAATTGCTTTGTAAAGATTGCAAACTTCATTCAGTACTTGAGCATAATCATTATGCTAAGTTTGGCACGAGTTCTTGTAATACTTTATTTGAAAAATAACACAGGAAATAAGAAAATATTTCTCTCAAAACATTACTCTAGGATTAATCAACCGACTAGCACTAAAAGAACTAGAAAATGTCAACAAATAGCCCCCAAAAATCAATTATCCAAGGATACCCTTGATTTTCTTTGATATTTTTTTCGGATTGATTTGATTTATATATTATTTCCTTCTTGAATTCTCACGAGAGAGGAAAGACTTCACTTTCAGTCAGTAACTTTTCTTCCTTTCCAGAAATGCTAAATTTTGAAAACTCTTGCTACCATTCACGTTTTATCTTAAAACAAAAAAGTTTGCATATATTGACTTGCTTTTAAAGGAATTTTAAGGATAAAAAAATATTTCTATTTAAATCTAAGGAATGACAAACCTTTCAAGATGCATGAGAGCTAGAAACATTATTCATCTCCTCAGTTCCTGTTATTTAATCAATTGCTTGTTTTGTTTAGATTGTTTACAGCAACAGGCATGTAGACGAAAATAGAATAGCTAAATTAGTCATTGGAAGGTGAGTTATGGATAACAGAATTATTAAGTACTTGTCGAAACGAGAAGTACGTAATGAAAGACTATTTTAGGTTAGGATTTACCCCTTACACCAATGTATTTTCTCACATAGTTCATGATATGAGCAATAATAATGATGATAAACTTCTCAGGTCATAATTTATCTGTCAAACTTACGGAATTTTGTCGAGCCGATTTATGTCATTCGACAAGCCAAATCTGTTGGGTTAGATAATCTCGCTCCAAGGAAAAATCTAAGATTTCAGACATGAATGAGAAAATCATCCTAAACGGATTTGATTAGCTAAAGATATCCTAAATAAAATATGAATAGTTGCCACGTGGAGGAGAGCAGTAAACCCTCGTTTAACGGTGTTAATTCGTTGCGGAGAGACCATCTTATTGAATAAAATTCACAGACATTGGCGATGTTTTGTGGAAATACTCCATGTTTGAAGGAAAAGGGACTTTGTACTTTTTCCACAGGATTTTAATACAGACACGACCAGGTTTCAGCGGATGATAGCCATCATCATCATCGCCTGATGATGGCGATCATTCGCTGAAACCTGGTCATATCTGTATTAAAATCTTGTGGAAAAAGTACAAAGTCTCTTTTCCTTCAAACAAGTAATGTTTGGGGAATAACAAGTGTGAAAAATAGCGATATGACTGGAACTCGAACACAGGTCTCCAACTTTCTGGGCAGGTTTGGGAGTTATTCCTTGGGATTCAGCCGCACGACTTCATCGCGCAAAGTATTTACACCTTTCCTCAATCCAACTCATATTTAGTTAAATTCATTCTTTCAGTCACTATTTAGATAGTGATTTTTGGGTAGGATATTAAAGTACATGCAAAACACAAAGCGTATTCCTCGTGATGGTATCCATTATATAAAATTAGGTTCACCACTCCTTACCTAACCCAACCACGAACTTCCTATAAGAGAAATAAAACGGTGAAACACGAAATTTAATCTTTTTCCGATGGTAAACTTCATTTACCGATATGAGTGGGCGAAAGCCCGAAATGGGAGCGCGTGCGAGTCTTTCCCGACAGCACCGTGGCGAACGGAAAGTTTATCTTGAAAAAACCAGAGCATCCAACCGTAGTTTCAATCCGCACCGATTTTCCATCCGATTAGTTCGAATCGCAACAATTCGGTTCGGGATCATTTACAGTCAAAATAAAAGAATCGCTCTTCTGACTCGGGTTTCTGGTTCAGTTTCGGTTCGCCTCCGTACGCAAAAATCTAGGCTTCGGGCTTTTACCGGATTGTGCATGGATACGCTGTGCTTTCGACATTGGGAAATCGTTACCCGGTTTCCCTCACGGGCCATCAGTTTCTGTCTCTCACCTGAGGTGTTCCACTCTTCCCCTCCTCCTGCCGCCGCCCTCCAAAAGCAGCCTTCCGCCGTCCCGCCCAACTCTGCCCCTTGGTGACCTTCTGCAGCACTCGCAATGGAGGAAGCAGAGGGCGGATGCGGACGCCGCGGCCACCGCGAACGGCGCCACAAACATGTTAACGATGCGGGCCCTTTCTCGCGCCGGTTCGAACTGGGCCAGCACCAGGGAGTGGTTGGACCTGAAAAGGGAGAGGGGCAATTAGAGTGGTTGTTTGGAGTAGGGTCAAATGGCGCCGGTGAGAGCGGCAATCAGATTCATAAGTGGAGGTACTGATTCGATTGCGGGAATGAGTGGCAGCAAGAAAAAGATACCTCCGGAGCGGAAGGTTTTGGCTTGGAGGTTGAGGGAACGTGACTCGTTTTCACGAATGTCCCGTATAATTATCAAAGTCATGTAGCGTTAATGATAACAGAAAATACAGCTCACTTATTCTCATATCTCTTTTATGCAGATGCGAAACATTTCATGGAAAGTAATCGAACTTGCAATCGGTGAACTGGTAGAAAAATCGCAGCAAGAGTTTTTAATTCATGTCTGCCTCGTTGATTAAAAAAATATTCCTCTCCTCTGATTTCTGTTTGTGAGCCATACTTAACACACTTTGGTTATCGAGAGATTGCTTAAATTTGCATCAAGTAATACTTATCACTCGAAACGATTAGGTTTGACGTAGATTAGGCATAGGTAAATATAGGTTTATCGATAGAGGTCAATCCTGCTACCAAAACATTAAATCCACAAAATTATTACCCATAAACTTCACAGTAATAGGCGAGGTGTTGTGGAAATCACAGTAACAAACTACTGATAGTATTTTTTTTACCAATCTGCCTAGCTGTTTAAAATAAATATCCCTCTCCTCTGATTGTGTTCATGGGATCATTCTTTATGATTGGATGTAGTTTTATTGTTTCAATGCTACCCATGTTTTATAAGTCTCAATACAATGAATGTGTCCCTTATACATATTTCACCGTAAAAAGAAATTTCACGATGGAATAATATCTACCTATAAGGAGCGGAGTCCTACTTGTATTTGAGAAATAGTTTTCTGAGATGTTTTATACTTCTTAAGTTTAGTTTAGTTTTATTTATTTATTTATTTCAATATCCACATACAGCATACATGCCATTTTACAGTGAACTATATAACATAAGAGGCACACACACGACCATTCCCTAACCGGAAAAATTCGAACCCGGGATCGTGGGGTAGGAGCGATAACGCGATAACGCGCTAACACGCTAACCACTCCGCCACCACGACCAGTGGTCGGTGGTATTTAATTAATAATAATTATTAAATATAATTTTATACGAGTACTTATGTAAATCCCATATAATATTGATTGTAATTGATCGTAGGGCTCCCGGATAGCTAAGTGGGCAACGCGTTCGACTTCGGAGAAAGCGGTCCCGGGTTCCATTCCCGGTGGTAGCCTACGTGCGAAATGACCTAAGCTGTCGAAGCACTTTTAACAATACCACTACTGTAATTGATCGTATACTATATTTAACTGTAATCAATACATTCATAATGATACATTTATAAGGAACAGTAAAAGAGGACTTCAAGAATGCCGAATTTTGAAGACAAAAGGTTAATTAATAAAGTAAAATACGAACATCTTCTTAGTCTCAGACAAGGGGAAATTTCCAACACACTTTGGATAAGTTGTTCTTCTCAACCTAAATGATTTAGGCCATAAGTTTATTTTATAAACTTATGGCCTTTTATAAAATTTCATAATACATTCATGGTAGTCATGCTAAAAGTATCGATTAACACACTTAAAAAACTCAGCAACAAACCAGTTTTAAGCCTTTTCTCTTTTCATGTAGCTATTTCCTTTTCACCGCTCTAGCGGGGGACTTTATGTTGCAGAACTACACAGAAAAGCATTATAGGCTGCCATCAATATGTAAAACTCTACATTAAACAAAAAATGAGAGAAACATCGAGATGAATTTATTTTGGAAAGATAAGTGTAAGATTTACTGTCTAGATACACTGAAATAGTTAGTAAATAACATGAAAATCTAAAAAAAATCATCAGTAATTTCTTCTCTATAAAAGTGTTTAAAGTAATGGCTGAATTTCAAGTAAATTATTTGGGGCGTTGCATGATTCTAAGATTTAAATTGATTGAAAATTTTCTGCCTACGTAGATATACCTCTCCAACCCACAAATATTCACGCGGAAGTAACTGAGGTTGAATACAGAACGTTCCCTTTAAACTAGTATTCCTTGGAATTCCGATTTTCCTTCTGAAATACCATTCATCACCATCTGGGTTTCACTTTTGACATCTGGGTAACTTTACGTAATATCTAGGTCTACATATCTTCGGGTTTATTTCTGTTCTCCGTGGTTCCACATAAATTTCCCTTTCTATCGCGATCTCATCTATTACTTTAAATCTTAACGTACAAATTCCTCACTTATATTTTATTCAATTCATTGGCCGTGCATCGCCTTTTCTTTCCTCATCTCTCATTTCCCTCCGTATGTTCACTCATCGACTTTATCCAGAAAAACTGCTTTTCTCTAAATTTATCCATCAATCCCTATCATTCTTTTACCGTCCAATTCTGGCATCGATTATCTATTATTAGGACTGTTGATATAATCGTTTCTTCCTTATCTCTAAGCTATATTTAACAGATCGTCGGATTATCCAAGCACACATTTCTTCCTTAATCTTGAGAGAACTCTTTTACGATTAATCCCAGCACTAATATTGTGGCAGTTACATTCCTGTTCTCAGCTTCCTCCTTGTCACATCTACTCGTATTTTTCTCTCTCGCTTATTTTCAATTCAATTTGTAATATCTATCTGATCAGACCACTTAATTGTTTACCTTCTCTGTTTAGCAAATGTATGACTTTCTTCCAGTTTTGGGAAAGCATAATTTATATCTTCATTATATCTCAAGTATTCCTTTTTAGCCATTGCATTCCCTGAGATTGCTTCATACTAAGAAGCGTTAATAATGAATACTGGTAAACATATCAGATCTTGAGGAATCTTTCATAAGTTTTGCTACTATATTGGTATTGATTTTGGTTCCGCCATCGCCGAGGTGGACTATTTCATTTGCTAATGTTTTGTTGACGGGCAGCTGAGATTACTTTACAAGACATTTTTAAAATTTACCACATTTGGGTATTTTGAAGATTCAGAAGAGCAGAAGCAAGCTATGAAATGAAAATACTTCCTTATTACAAATATCTATGATTTAGGCCATAATTTTACTTCTAAATTCATAAGACATTCATAGTTGCATTAGATAGTCATGCTAAACTTATCGATGAACATGCATTAAAAACTCAGCAACACATTCGTTTCAAGCCTTTTATCTTGTCATGTAGCCATTTCCTTTTCACCGTTAAAGCGGAGGACATTATGTGGCAGAACTACCATACGGAGAAAGATTGCATGCAAGGTATTCATATAGATGTAGATATTTGAATACTATTTTTTCAAGATTACTCCCCTTTATTTTACCTCGGAAATTCACGGCTTCGGAGTTTTTTCTATTTGATATTTCTCAAGATTACTTCCGTCAGTTTTTATTGATTAACCGCCGATTTGATCACCAATAGATTTTGTTGCGTTGTAGCGTAAGTGTTTTAATGTCCTTAGTATTTTATTTGGATTACCGAATTACCTTTATAATTGATAGATATTAGGTCTAAATCGAGTTTTCCAACTAAAGACGTATTTTAGAAAGCATGTTCAACTTTGCAGGAGCAGAGTTTTATATGAGTAAGTGTTATTCTAATATTTGCTTTCCAATTAATACCTCGGTCTGAATCGCGAGTGCTTTTTCTCCGCACTCATTAATTTCCATTGTAAGCAAAATTGTCTTCCGTTAAGTCAGCCGGGTCTTTCTTAGAATTTGAAGTAAGCTGTTCCCTCAAGCGGACAGTATTTTAGAAAGAATATTATATATAGCAGGCGTCCAAGGAGATTGATGACTGACCGTGTTTCTTTCGACAGAATATCGAAGGAATTTCGTGCAGGACAGCAGTGTCGACTTCAAGAGACCTACGACTTAGTAATCAGCACGGTTCCTATATTTGTCTCCACAAAATAATAAATATATTTAATGAACGACTTTCAACAGATTATTTTAATCTTTAAAATAAGCGGAGCGTATTATTTGAATTGAGAACATGGAGTGTTAAAATGCAGGACAAAGCCGGACTAATGTTGCGGACCACATATTTGAAATCGCTCTGCTGGAATTTCATCTAAGAGAGGAATAATAATAAAAATAATAATAATAATAATAATAGAAGATGAAATCCCAAATTATAAATATACCCCAAATAATATATTAGAAAATGAAGAGTACAAATTATATTGGGACATCACCGTACATACTGACAGAACAATACCTTACAATAGACCAGATATAACATTGCAAGACAAAAAGAATAAGACAACCTACCTTATATATATAACAGTCCCACTAGATAACAATATAATAGCAAAATACAATGAAAAAATAGATAACTATAAGGAACTAGCAATAGAAATTAAAAGAGTATGGCACCAAGAGAAAGTAACAACCATACCTCTAGTTATATCAACAACAGGAATCAGGCCTCATACCTTTGTAGAAAACATGAATTGAATAAATCTAAACACTAGTTTACACCAAATAATACAAAAATCAATAATCTCTAAAACACGTAACATAGTCCGATCCTTTCTAAATACCAATATGCATTCTATGTGACTTGAACTTAGGTTCCGTCACATGAAGAAGGAACACCATCTAAAAGTCAGATGAGCAAAATTATAAATAAGAATAATACAAATAAATANTCATACTTTCATCAACTGGAATAATTCCAAAATCATTGCATAACAGCTTAATGGAGATAGGCTTAAAACCAAAAAGCTATATCTCCCTACAAAAATCTGTAATACTGAACACCTGCTCGATAACAAGAAAATTTCTCTGTAATCTGTAATCATAATCAGTATAATATGAAATACCATAAAAAATGATAACAATATAGGAACATGTGACTTGGTGAATACCCGTCACAGGTCCAAAGATACCACAAAATGTGAGAATAAAACTATAATAATAATAATAACTCGTCTTTATTTATGGGCGAGATTGAGACTAATTAGTCTCTTCTTACATCTAACCCTTAGTCATTGTACATAGAAAGAAAGAGGTATTGGGAGTTAAACTAAAAAGAAGGCAATAAAAGAAGGAACTACTATATGGGTTTTAAAAAAAAACCTAAGTCTGCACTTAGGAAAAAAATAAAATAAAACCCTGCAGGAAAGCACCCACGTAAAGGGGGCGTGAAAAACCTTCCAACTTCAAGAATCTCCAAGAAACTCAAAGAATCAACTATAAGAAACGCTAGTTGAAATGCTTGTGTTGTCAGTTCGGACCTAGTCAAAATTTTTACTGAAGTCGAAATCTAACTCCGATCGATCTCACGAAAAAGTAAAAACGCTTCATTTTCCCTTTGGATTAACGTAATTTCATGTTGAGTGAAAAAGGAAAATTGAGGTGAGAAAATAGCAAATACTTATTAAAAATGAGCTTGCTGACTACGCTGATTTTGTGCTGCATTGAATATAGACTATAGACTGCAAATTTGATATTTCGTTATTACAGAGAAACTTGCCGTCATCGTTTGGTGGCGTAAAATGTTTCCGAAATGGTTCCCGCTAAGTACAGGTTTGAACCACCTATATTTAAATACAAATAATACAAGTCAGGATCATGAATTTTTCCCGTAAGGAACAAGTTTCCGCTTAATACGGATTTCGTTGTACACAGTTTGCACTTTGTTTTATTTTTCGGAAGTACAATTACGATAGAAACTCGATTCTAGGAGTATCGCTTTTACTATTAGAAATACGAATCATGAATAACAATTATTTTCGTATCAATTCAAAATAATATTGATTATCCAGAATTATTTACATGATACAGTGAAAATTGTTTATAGCAGAACCTGTGTATAGCGGAAAATATCTCGGATCCGACCTGCGGGATAGAAATCCCTATCCAGTACTTGTACAGAACCTGTATATTACGGAAATCTTTACAAAACGGAAAATTTTTCTGGCACCATGTGATTCCGCTGTAGACCAAGTTCACTGTCTAAGGTTTGGCAGACACGGGGAAAAGCCGAACAGAAGCCTGAATTTTTCATGTCTGGAGGATAGAAGACGGCAGAGGTCATGTACTCCTTTTCCCCGTATATTTGCTCACCCTAATTTAATGGGTAAATTCTTGCTGTTGTTTTAATCTCACCAATAAAAATAAATAAAATGGTAAGGAACTCATAGTATCTTGGGTGTTAAACTTCGTGTTAAAAGGTCTATTTCTAATCCCTTTTATTGGGAGGATCAGTTACTCTAAATCAAAATGCCTTACAACTCAGCAATGTTGGGTTCAGAGGATGAAAGATCCCCTTTGATGACTTTGCAAAGTAAGCAACTTTCTACGGCCATGACGAGAAACTTAAATAGTACACCTAACAGGTAACACTTAGGTAACACCTAAGTGATTATGAGAAATAATTACATCTGTATTATTTTTCAGTAGATTAAGGAATTTCAACCTAAAATAGGCGAGAATCAACACATCAGTGTTGTTTTAACTACGAGATGGGTATATACTTTATAACAAGTTTCTAGATCCACCTCTGGGGCTCCCGGATAGCCAAGTGGGCAACGCGTTCGACTTCCGCAAAAGCGGTCCCGGGTTCGATTCCCGGTGGGGGCTCACGTGCGAAATGACCTGTCGAAATGTCGAAGCACTTTTAACAATACTACTACTACTAGACCCACCCCTGTTCTTTAGGCGACACCAGATGAGACACCGCGAGTGTGCAGACCAAGTTGGTGCGTGCAGACACCGGAAGAATTCCCGGCATTGCTCAGAACGCATGCGCGAACCTTATCGCGGGAAGCGTGCGCGCGTAAAATGCATTCGCGTGCATTAAACCCGTTTCACGTCTTGCCTCTTTTCTCGATCGTCCGCTGGGAAGGAAAAAATGGACAACCTGAATACCTCGGAACGCTCTTTCCAACGCCGGCGATTTCGACTCGTTTGAAGCATTCCTGACTCGAGCGCCCGGACGTTGAAAGGTGGAAAAATATAATGGTTTGTCGGGCAGAGAGAAAAATATTCGAGAAATGGCCAATCTGGCAAATGGGATGCGAGAGAAGAGTGAATTGCGAAAAAATTTCGAGGGGGACGTGGAAAGGCGGCGGAAGCTCTCGGGGGGAAAAAATGAAACCCGCTGTTTTTCGGGGAGTGGTCACGTTTTGTGGAGGAGGGGATAGAGGAGGACTGCGGGGATGCACGTTTAACTGTAGATGGTTTGGGTGGAATGGAGGATGAGAGTGGGGAAGTATGATGGATCAAGGGATGGGGATGAATGGGGAATAAGTGAGGTTGGATTAACCTTCTGTTTATGGGGATGGAAGACGGAGGTGGATTACAGGCTGATAAGGTTGATTGAGGAGCCCAGAATTGTGGATAGTTAAGGATGGATGTGAGGCAGAACGGCACAATTAGGAGAGATGTTAAATGTTTGGAACCGTGGATATTAAGAGAGGAGATTGGAGGCCTACGAGATGTGGGTGTGGAATGGAAAAAGTAAGTTAGATTGATCGAAAAACAAACGCGGAGGTGCTGGTGGCGGTAGCGGAAGAGAGGGTTTTGAAGTAATAAAGCGACGGTAGAGGAATGGGTGAGTTGAATACTGAGAGGAGAGGGATTGCTGAAGTAAGTAATTGAAGGTTGAAAGCAAGGGAAAAGAAAGGGGAAGACAAAGGTAAAAGATGTAAATAGATAGATATTTATCGCTTTCAACAAAATAAATGTATGCAATGAGATTTTACAAAAATACTGAAAGCTTTATGTTGCCTCCTATGCTTTGCAGAAAAAGAAAACAACATTCTGAAAAAACAAACTGAAAGCACTGAAATAACAACTTTTAAAAGACAAGAAAATGAAGTCAACATGGAAGGAGGATAATTGCATAGTAAAAAATAAAACAGTTCTAAAACCCTTGTATATTATAGATCTTTGGGCTCATATAAACAAAATGGTTCAAATTTACCTTAGTTGCACTATAACTGATACAAGGCATATTACCGCTTATGACATAAATTGTTTTAATACTTTAAACAAAAATAAATGTTCTCTCATTACTAATGATACAAATAATGGGAATGAATTTTCAAAGCTATTTTTTAAACAAATGCACCTGATTATTCTTTTCTGCAGAATGACTGCAGGCTTTAGCGTATTACTATACGCTGTTCCCCAAAACCCTAAAGATAATAAAGGTAGAGTAATAAGTTATCAAGAAGCAAAAAGAAGGTTATTAAGCTGGGAATATCAGATCACATGAACTTACCAAACGGTACACTTATGTATGGTTTCAGGCTGTATGTTCGATGATAGCCTATACATGTTTGTTAGTTTCATGGAAGATTAGAGAGGGAGTTAGGATAGTGCAGGTAGTGATAGGATAAATGGAGAAAATTCATTAGTCTCAAAGTGTTATTGATAGAAATTCTGATCAACGTAAATGCGAGTTAGTATAGAGCCTGAGAACTGTTAAGAGCGATTGAGAAAGGGCAAATACGTAGCATATTATCCTGCGAGGGCCCTATCCCGTGTGGCGACCGAAAGGATTACGGAAACCCAATGGAAGCGATTATCAGCAGATTAAGGATCCCGAATTCGGAGGTAAGCCTCAAGATTAAAAGTGATTTAAAAGCATATTTGCTACTTTTATGGCCGCCTCGAAATTGCTGTATTTTATTCAGCTGTTTCTCAAGCGTGGGGAGAAAGGGCGGGACTTTGACTGACAGTGGGACCCAAAATAATAAATGAGTTTTCCACATTCTTCCGCAACTGCTCGTAAAGGGCACTATTGTTCATGCTGCACTGGAGATGATATTTGCTACCGAATCAAATTAGTAATTAAAGATCTCTTACACACAGGTGCTTTTGCATAGAAGTGATCATCTTCTATTACGCCAATAATCATCGTGTTGGGTTCTTTCTTTCTTTTATTTATGCTTTTTTAGGCCCTCTCATCTATATCTTTGTTGAAGGGACTCGGTATTTCAGCTTCACTAAAAATCTATCCCATGAGATACGCTCAGTCTCCGCTTTACGCTTTTTCCTCAGCGAGTCATGGCATTACCATCATGAATGCTATGGCGCTACTTGTAAACAGGTTATTCACGTAAAAATTTCTCCCCACGTATGAAAGCAAGGCAACAATATGTTTTATCATACGGTTTAGCTGGGGAACTGCCAAAAGGTTTGATAGCTGAGAAATTCTTCCAACTGGGAATGACTGAGGTACTAACGCGCCAAAATTATGCATTTTTTGAAAAAAATGCCCTAGGTTTCTTCTTGCTTTTTGAGCAAGAGGAATATTTCACCCAATTTCGAGGTATACAAAATGCATCTATAAGGCGAATTTATAAGAAAAGTTTTGAAAACTGACGGTACATACGCTAGGAAAAATTTTGATCGGAATATCAAAGCAAAGATGGCAAAATGGTCTTCGTCATGACGACTTAAATTCAAGTATTTGCAAGTAAATTAAGTTTTACGACTCAAAGAGCAATATTTATTGCCAACATCTGAATAAAGACGAACGTTTGAATTCCAAATTCAATTACTTAAGAAATTCCTTTTTGGCAAATTAATACTCTCGTATATATCTTAATAATTTAATGCTAGGTCCTACAAAGGTATAAAAATTTCGGTTTGGTCTAAAGTTTGTAAACTTAGTGAAGCGGAAACTTTCCGCATATGAAAGAACGTGAAACAGGCTAAATGCAAAACTAAGATTCCACGTTTTAATTTCGCATCGCATATATTTTAATAGTCCGCCATAGAATAACGAACTGAAGTTATAAAATGAGGAAAATTCAATTTAATTTTCACTTGACCTGAAAATGAAACTGAAATAAATTGTGTGAATATGAATTTTCCTTTATATGTGAAGGAGAAGTAGCACTGAGCTCTAGAGAAGGCCCGAGGGTCTCACCTTGGGTGAAATCTAAATTTTACATGTTTATCGTTCCATTTCTTAGACTCTCTTCGCCGATTAACAGTTAAGAGATTAATTGATATCTTCCTGTGATTTAGTCATCGAAGAAGATTTTTCTAATCACAACTCCGATGTGGAATGGGTTTCAAAGGTGCAAAATTCAATTCCATTTGGACAACATTGTTTCGTTTTCCTATGCATGCAGACTCACAATGGAAAAAGGTTTCCTTCCCTTTGCGAGCTAGGAAGTGAGCAATATGGAATAGGAGAAGAGGTACTTAATGTGGAGAAGAGGAAGTAAGCAAAGAAGGAAGTTACTGCTAAGGCAAGGACAAACATCAGAACACGCAAAGAGCGGAAAGTCAGCGCAAAATAGCGAGAAAGGAGGAACCGAGGAACTGAAACCTTTCACTCCGAAAAGTACATCTTAAGGAGTGGGGCCGCTCCAATTTAACGAAGAATCCATTGGGCGCGTCAATCCAGTTAAATTGAGTAATCAATGGAAAATTTTCCCTCCTTTTATTTTCGCTTTTTCTCCACCGCGCCTTTGGAACATTCCCTTTTTAATTCACTGTATTTCAGACTCGTTCAAGACTTGTTGAAACTCGGGTTAGATCACGGCGTCGTTCCGACGTTGAACGCCGTTTAATGGGCTACCCTCTCTCTTTTTTATGAGTCGGCTTCGGAAGCATTTGGCAAGAGATTTCCGGATTCTCCAAAGAGTTAAAGGGAAGTTCGAGTCCAGACATGATGGGGAATTCGCCGTGAAGACTTTTTTAACAAAGAGTTCAATTATTAGAGAGCGAGATGGGAGTGGCGGTCCGCCAAATGTATACAGCCTCGGATAATGACTTTTCCGTGTAATAGTTACATGTTGAACGGTGTGACGGCTGAATTAAGGGGGTTCGCTTGGAATCAATTTCGTTGGTGCAGATCAAATATGCCTTAGACGAGGATGTGAGCAAATCATGGAGATAATAAAAGTATAAGTAGTAAAATTGACGCTTCAGAGATATGGCTTTGGATGAGGATGGTGAAAGCTAGGCGGACGGATACGAAAACGAATAAGCAAGTGCTAAACGAAGTTTAGTCGGAAATAGAATTATTAAAAATAATTAGGACAAGAAAAAAAAAGATTATAGGACACTCCCCAACGACTCCTTCTTACAGAACATATTGGTAGGAAATATCCTTTGTAAGAAAGCGACAGGCCGACCAAGAACTTCTTTGAGAAAGGCTTCGCCGGTTGGAAACCCGCGAAGCCTTTCTCAGCCAAATCCACAGGGAAAGCATCAGATCTCTCTACAAAAAATTCTTTCTTGAAAATTATGATGATGAAAATGGGATGCACATCATATACTGACTTTATATTTTACTCAAATTACTGACCCTTTGGCTCTTTCGTTGTACTTTTCCTCCTTTATCCTTACTGTTCTATCCTACTGCTCCCCCCTTTGGTCCATGTCCTCTACAACTTACCTTCCTCCTTAGAATCAGAAACGTATTTCCCAGAATAGTGAAAAACGAACTTTCTTCTCTCCGCCTAGCTTCTAATATTACTCTACTATCTTCTCTTTCCTTTGAACTTCTTTCTGCCAGTCGAACTAAATGTGACTTATCCTTCTTATTTTCACTGCTAAGATTCCTTTCTGACCGTCCTCTCTTAACTTCTCATCTCAATTATCGTGTTCCAAATAGATCTACCCGTTTGACATCTCTACCACGGTACACTATACCACCCTTAGGTTCTCCCTTATCAAGCGTTTTATTTTCTTTCGCTTTCCTTTTTTGCTGAATAAACACCATTTTTCTGTTTATCAGTTTTTCTTATTGAAAGAGACACTTATAAAATTAGGTTCAACTCACGCCAGACCATTGTAATTGCAGCCCCTGCCTTTTTATTATTCTCTTCTATATTTTTTTAATGATTTTCTTTTACTGTAGTAATTGTCACATTATCACTTTAAATTGGCATTACCCTGCTGTATGCGATAAAGAAATACATAAATAAATAAATAATGAGATGTAGAGGATGACTGAGAACCTGAAAGCTGTTACTACAACGACAAGGATTTATGCCTTTAGGGAATAAATGAATGAAGTTAATCAGACGTTTTAGAGGTAGAGTAAACTGAAAAACCTGATTACGGTTCAACTGGAAAAAATCTAATGCTCAGTAATATCAACTAAACCATTTATATACAATACTTTATAATTGTAGAATGTACTGATGCTTTACGTTGAATGCGGGGACTAAACTCTTTGCCTTGATAGAATACAGAACTATTTATGGATAGACAACGTTAAAACAGTCTTTTTAAACGATCATTTCTCATAAGCAATTGATATTAACAATGGAGTTTAGCATAGAAACAAGGGAGTTTGACCAAAAGTGAGGAAATAATAATGGTTATGATTATATTAATTACATATAGTAAGTTTTCTTATCGGTCCACCAAGCCTCATCCACAGCTTTTCATAAAAGTAATTAGGTTAATCCAAGGGATCGAGTAAAATTAAAAGTAATATATTCATTGTATCTTCGTACTCGTTCATCAAGAAAGGACCGAATTAAGATTTTTAATTCGATTACATAGGAGATAGAAAAAATCATATTGAAATTACTCACTAGAGTTTCTATCGGAATTCGTTAAAAATAGAAGGCGAGGGCCCTTAATTATTCCATATTTCTAATTGATAAATCTGCCTCATACCTCTGCTGCGTTAGCGAAATTAATGCACGTTCTCCATCCAGAGTATATATTTTGACAGATTTCATTATTTTAGGGTATCCATTCCGTCACGCGAATTTAGAATGCCTCCGTGAAATATTGCAAACACATTCCAAGGTTCAGATTATACTTCGGAAAAAGTAGGACGAATTTTTAGGGTCATCTCTGCATATCACAAAATCATTTTCTATTCGACTTAGCTCTATTTCTAGTAACATTTTAACGCTTTTAATCAGGAGGCATATTTTAGAATTTCTTCTGACCTCCGAACACTAAAAATCCCCATTAGGCAAATTAAAATCCCTCAAGGGGGCACGGTTTTGAATATTTTATTATCAGAAATCATCATTAATCATCCAAATCGAACTTTATTTTAATCTGAATACGCTCTCTTAATGTCGACGCATACCGAATGAGAAATTCGCCGATTTCTTCGATTAATATTTTTTTTTTTTACTTGTGTCGACTTTACTTACGACTTTTCCATTTTCAGAATTATCCTCCTTCGCGCTTCTTATTCTTTTCCGGGTGCTTTACCTCGCTATCGATTCCGGTAATTCTTTGTTCCTGGAATTGTGGAACACAAAAGAGTCGTCCGCAATCATTATCTGCTCATTCTTCGAATACGGGCCTTCCTCCGAACGATTCCCATCTATATCAGCATTTTATTTTATAGCGAAATTATCTTACCTAACTCTCCACTCATTTCCTAATAAATGAGAATAAAGTCCTCTATTTTTTCCATTCGTAATATATTAACTTCACATATTTTAATTTTATCTAATATTTCCAAGTTCGGGCTCCCGAATAGCCAAATAGTTAGCCAAGTCTGCAACGCGTTCGACTGATAAAAGCGGCCCCGGGCTATGCGTGCGATATCAGCTGTTAAAGCACGCTTAACAATATTACCAATTTTTTCAAGTTCATCGAACCATACAGTGCTAAACCAACCGTTTTACTGACGGAATTGAAACCTATCTTCTTTTTTTCTTCACATGAACTATGCAAAGGAGACATCACTTAGCATCTCTGTGGAATCCTTCTCCTCTTCACTCTGCAATTCAAGCTTGAATCGCAATTTCCAGATATGAGTAGAAGTTCTCAATGAAACAATTAGAAATACCTCACTGCCTTTCTGGTTCCACTTCGGAGACTACTGACTCAAACACCTCCCCTTAATATTCTCATGTATAGTCAAGCCAATTTCTCATTGAAGTTTTCCATTATAAGGAGCTTATTACTAATGAATTCTCTCGAAGCTGAACCGTATTCTAGAATGGACCTTATCGTTAGTGATTATAAGTTTACCTCTAAATCCTATCTTTCCGTCAGATTATCTTAAAATTACCACATAATTTTTAACAGAATACACTCCTTGTGTATTCCGTTTCAAAGACGAATTAACTTCTCATGATGCACCTCCCTCTTGCTTCGTTTTTGTTTCCATTTCAGCCACAATGTCCATTCCACTTTAACACGAGTCGTGGTCCAGATGCTTTGTGCAAACACTCAATGTTTTGCGAATTAAAGCCATTTCCCGCTTACGATGCCGCTTCCTCTGAATGCGTCCCACTCTCCTCATTTTGGGTTACAGTACCTGTAACCGAGCTAGTTGCATAATCCCCCCTCTAACCAAGGATTCCGAGGATCTCAATTTCTATTGACTGTTCTCTCATTTATTGGATCGATTTCGGCACAACTGAAGGGGCCCTTACCTCTAAGCGGAGCATCGTCCTCAGCGAGGGCCCGACCGGTTAGATTCACTCAATGCTAATAGTTCCATAGGTACTGTTAAGCTTCAGTTTTCACGAAATCAAACAAACTACTGTATGCGTAGTTGAGGGTGTATTTGATAACGCGACATATCCCGAAATTCATTGGAAATTAAATGTTTTCCACAGGAAATTTTCCGAGAGAAAATTCAGGAGAAAGTTAATAGTGTCTGATGACGACGTGAAGAGTCGAAACCATGGTCGTGGAATACATTTATATTGTGGTACGGGTAAAAGTTTGCTTTTCTTCCTTCAAGGAAGTTAATTATCAATAATTTATCTCATGTATACACCACGCCTTATAAACACACAGATTTCTTACAAATTTTCACAGATTATCTATCTCAACGTATTAGATATATGCACAATGAAGATAGGTTATTTGATAGGTAAGGAACCTGCCACCTTCAGTTCCAATTCGGTTGCCAACTCTACCTGATTTGCCGGGAGACTCTCGGAACTGAACAATAATTTTTTATATCTCCTGCCTACCAGATTGAGGCGATTTTCTCCCGCTTTTATTCAACAAGACTTATCTTACAGTTTGTGCACTAAGTTACCGACTTCCGTAAACTTCTTTCCTTTTAACATTTTTATTTTAACAACTCTCGGAACCGACTCCACGGGATTTGGCATCCCTAGTACAAAACGGCTGTTNATTTTCTCCCGCTTTTATTCAACAAGACTTATCTTACAGTTTGTGCACTAAGTTACCGACTTCCGTAAACTTCTTTCCTTTTAACATTTTTAGTCAGCAGTCCGACGCGTAAATTTAAACTATGTTCCAGCTTCGTCTCGAGATACGTAATTGTGAATATTTTTATTTTTCTTCGAATGACGACGCTATAGTTGATTCTGATGATTCTGTGGCGGAAGTAGCGTTAAATAACAATGTAAAATGTGTAAGTAAATAGTGGCGAATGCCTTATAAAATGATGTGGAAGGTGTTAAGTCTCCGTCAATTCAAACAATGCAGAGATGAGTCAATCTTTCGTGAATATAAAAGCTTAAGAAATCGGACTAAACAGATAATAAGGAACGCTAAAATTCGATTCGCTCACTCAATTTCCAAAAATAAATCTTCTGCTGCATTATGGAAAGAACTGCGCGGTATTGGTATCGGGAAAAGTAAAGAATCTTGTTCTCTTCCATCAGAAAGTCTTAATGCTCTTAATGAAAAATTTTCCCTTCCCCCTACGGTAATAAATCCCGAATTTAAACAGCATTTATTAAACAGCCTAGCTTCGTATAACAGTGATCCCTCAAACTCAGACTCAAACCGGGTAAAATTTACGTTTAACCAAGCCTCATCCACAGCTTTTCATAAAAGTAATTAGGTTAATCCAAGGGATCGAGTAAAATTAAAAGTAATATATTCATTGTATCTTCGTACTCGTTCATCAAGAAAGGACCGAATTAAGATTTTTAATTCGATTACATAGGAGATAGAAAAAATCATATTGAAATTACTCACTAGAGTTTCTATCGGAATTCGTTAAAAATAGAAGGCGAGGGCCCTTAATTATTCCATATTTCTAATTGATAAATCTGCCTCATACCTCTGCTGCGTTAGCGAAATTAATGCACGTTCTCCATCCAGAGTATATATTTTGACAGATTTCATTATTTTAGGGTATCCATTCCGTCACGCGAATTTAGAATGCCTCCGTGAAATATTGCAAACACATTCCAAGGTTCAGATTATACTTCGGAAAAAGTAGGACGAATTTTTAGGGTCATCACTGCATATCACAAAATCATTTTCTATTCGACTTAGCTCTATTTCTAGTAACATTTTAACGCTTTTAATCAGGAGGCATATTTTAGAATTTCTTCTGACCTCCGAACACTAAAAATCCCCATTAGGCAAATTAAAATCCCTCAAGGGGGCACGGTTTTGAATATTTTATTATCAGAAATCATCATTAATCATCCAAATCGAACTTTATTTTAATCTGAATACGCTCTCTTAATGTCGACGCATACCGAATGAGAAATTCGCCGATTTCTTCGATTAATATTTTTTTTTACTTGTGTCGACTTTACTTACGACTTTTCCATTTTCAGAATTATCCTCCTTCGCGCTTCTTATTCTTTTCCGGGTGCTTTACCTCGCTATCGATTCCGGTAATTCTTTGTTCCTGGAATTGTGGAACACAAAAGAGTCGTCCGCAATCATTATCTGCTCATTCTTCGAATACGGGCCTTCCTCCGAACGATTCCCATCTATATCAGCATTTTATTTTATAGCGAAATTATCTTACCTAACTCTCCACTCATTTCCTAATAAATGAGAATAAAGTCCTCTATTTTTTCCATTCGTAATATATTAACTTCACATATTTTAATTTTATCTAATATTTCCAAGTTCGGGCTCCCGAATAGCCAAATAGTTAGCCAAGTCTGCAACGCGTTCGACTGATAAAAGCGGCCCCGGGCTATGCGTGCGATATCAGCTGTTAAAGCACGCTTAACAATATTACCAATTTTTTCAAGTTCATCGAACCATACAGTGCTAAACCAACCGTTTTACTGACGGAATTGAAACCTATCTTCTTTTTTTCTTCACATGAACTATGCAAAGGAGACATCACTTAGCATCTCTGTGGAATCCTTCTCCTCTTCACTCTGCAATTCAAGCTTGAATCGCAATTTCCAGATATGAGTAGAAGTTCTCAATGAAACAATTAGAAATACCTCACTGCCTTTCTGGTTCCACTTCGGAGACTACTGACTCAAACACCTCCCCTTAATATTCTCATGTATAGTCAAGCCAATTTCTCATTGAAGTTTTCCATTATAAGGAGCTTATTACTAATGAATTCTCTCGAAGCTGAACCGTATTCTAGAATGGACCTTATCGTTAGTGATTATAAGTTTACCTCTAAATCCTATCTTTCCGTCAGATTATCTTAAAATTACCACATAATTTTTAACAGAATACACTCCTTGTGTATTCCGTTTCAAAGACGAATTAACTTCTCATGATGCACCTCCCTCTTGCTTCGTTTTTGTTTCCATTTCAGCCACAATGTCCATTCCACTTTAACACGAGTCGTGGTCCAGATGCTTTGTGCAAACACTCNAGTTCAACTTCTATGCGGTACTAATTGCAATGTGACTGTTAAACATTTTCCCTCTGCCTTCAAGGTGGACCTTACTTAACCATCTCGAAGATAATAGTCTCAATCTCGCCCGAATAAAGACCGTTTATTATTATTATTATTATTATTAAGGTGGCATCTGAAGGCCTTAACTGACGTCATACTGCGGAAAGATTTACACGTAGCGCAATTGTGATCAAATTACTCTTTTATTCCATTCATTAACAAATAATACATACACTACAGTAGTTGGATTAGCGCTTTATATTGGCAGCAGGAATCTCCCAGGATTGAACATTTTTGGAATGTACAACTCTCGGAACCGACTCCACGGGATTTGGCATCCCTAGTACAAAACGGCTGTTTGTACGTTCAACGCAGTCTTTTCATCAATTCCTTATACAAATGTAGGATATTAAGTGAAAATTTCAACCCATCTCTTTCGTTATTTCAAGTGAAAATACAAAATATATTATTAAACCCAAATTACTAAGTGATTTGATTAAGTTTCCGTGAAATTTCGGTGAGAAACAGTTTGATTATAGATAACTCAAGGAAGGCCAAACGATTTTGCATTCGACCGAATGTTGTATTCGGCCTTCCAATGAAAACGGATGAAAAAGAATTTTATGTCTCAACATTACCCGAATAAACATTAATTATGTCTAACATAATATCAAAATAGGCTAATCTTCAACGCTGATGTACGCACAAAACTTCTCTTTTTTCTATGTCACAGGAAAATTTGAAAATATGGTTAGTTGACCAATTATATATATATGCTTTACGTTGAATGCGGGGACTAAACTCTTTGCCTTGATAGAATACAGAACTATTTATGGATAGACAACGTTAAAACAGTCTTTTTAAACGATCATTTCTCATAAGCAATTGATATTAACAATGGAGTTTAGCATAGAAACAAGGGAGTTTGACCAAANGTTAGTTTTATTCGTTGGCAGGCTTCAGGGATCCATCTATTACTTCCTCAAGAGTCAGCAAAGTTTATCCTTCCTCGAAATGAGATGATAGAAATTTGCGCGTTATCAATGCTAAAATAGACTCGCCTACTACTAACACCTATACCACAAGCGGCCTAAGGATGCGCATAAATGCGCGGAGGGTTGGGGAGGAAGGAAGTGGAGGCACGACGGGGAAAACACCGGCTAAGGAAGTAACTCTAATCGTAATTGAGGAAGCTGAACCCCCACCAGAGTCACACCTCTGTTTCCAAATGCGCTGAAAGGATATATTCTTCCTCAACGAAAATGAGGAAACGGTCTTACGCATTCTTAGACCGACAGCAGCATCCGCGATAGTGTGTGTTACTCCATGAATGCTAGAGTTTCCTATATGAAAATGATGTATGCTGAATCTCCAAACATCCTAACATTTCCAATAATTTCTGGAAACGATTCTCCTTTCTGACGTAAGACGATTCCGGATCAGACAGAGAATCTCAAAGAGAAACAGCGAAGAATCACGGGTAATGATTAAATATATCGAGAAAATATGCATTTCTTCGAAGTGAAGGGAACGTATTTTTGATTGAGGTTGCTAAGACTCAAAGAATGCGAATTTTCCTTAAAATCGATAAAGACCTTATTGGTTTTGTCTTTCCAGAAATATTAAACAGAAATAGAATAGGATTGGATGGATTTTGTTAAGCGTATACTCCGAATTTCTTGAAGAAGTCGAAAAAAATTCACAAAAATACGGTAGTTGAAGAAGTAGATTCCATAGTCATGTAGAAGTAGATTACATACATGAGCCTATTTTGAATCCTCTTCTGATAGAGCCTACATTTCAAGTTAATCAGAATGATACTCAGTGTCAAAAACTGTGAAACTGCGACTGTGACTCCAAATGTTTTACGTACAAGCATTTCAAAGGGAAGAATTTGCTGGAAATGAAGGCTTCAACATGACTAAGACTTCTGCGGGGAAGCGTCGTTAAATAAATTGCTGTAACGACATGTTCAAATGTGGAAACGTGGAAATAAATTTTGAAAACAATTAAAAATTTCTCCTAACTAAACATTATTTTTCGGGTGCTTTGGGATTTCTTTCAGTTCTTTGAGGATAATTATCCTCTCACGCCCCTGAAACGTACTCAACTAATCACATGCTGTGCGGACAGCGCCGAGGAAAATTCAGCTCCCCTCATTAAATTTACCAAGTAAGGCGTTTAGTCGTAAATCGGCTTCGCGCGGATATTATCAAAGTTTTTCGAAATGCAAAATCGTTACTCAAAGCAGACCTTTCCTTTGTACCCATTTTCAAGTTACATACAGCTGTTGGCAAACCTCCTGGAAAGTTTTGCGATCTGCTCTTGGAACGGTGAGCGACAACTTGACGACAGATGTTTGCAGTAAATTTGTTTCTTTGTTTACAAATAATGAAATTACGGGCGAGAATGAGCGCGGAGTTTCGTAATCATTCAATTGCATCCTTCAGGGATCTTTTAAATAATTCGTTACCTATTTAATATAAGGGTAATTTTGAATAATATTCCCTGGTAATGCCTCACCGGCTTTGAGATATTATTTTGGAGCAATAAAGAGATCTAGAAATTCCATAAGAAGTGGGTTGAGCAAGAGGTTTTAAATTATATAAGTACGTTTTAAAATTAAGGTTCCTCTTCGGCCATAGTTAGCGCGTTTGCCACTACTGGGAACGACCACGTGCATTATCCCAATGGGGTCCTAATGGTTGAAACGAGAAAAAGTATTTGGATGTAAAATTATTTCCTAAAGTTTAATTCATTGTCATCAATAATCATCATCACCATAATGAACAACTGGCCACAATAATTGTTTTAGAAAAGGTATAAATGAAGATTAAGGAAGTCACACAAATTATATTATGCAGTTTTTCAGAAATGTGTTATATTTTGATGAAAACATTGAACGTGTTTCGCAGTTCAACTTCTATGCGGTACTAATTGCAATGTGACTGTTAAACATTTTCCCTCTGCCTTCAAGGTGGACCTTACTTAACCATCTCGAAGATAATCCAAGGGAAAGAAAACCCCTCTTCTTGTAGTGTCCACTGGTGGAGGTTTACTAGACTTTGACACTGCGTAAATTTTCGTTACCTCTTGCATATATCGAACTTGTACTTATTGAACGTTACGTTTAAAAAATACAGAGGGTCGGAGAAGCTTCTACCAGATACGATATCTATGTAACGAATGCATCAAATTATATTTAAAGTAAGAAGAATCTAGGAACCTAAAGTGCACTTTGATAGGCGATGGCTTAACAATGCAGAAAAGCACGGACTTTGGAAATTAATTAACTTTCACCGAGGTAAAAATGAAATACGTAATTATGATTATTTTAGATCCATAAGGTATTGAAAAGGAAAAAAAGCACTTCCGATCTCCGCCAATTAGTATTAACTTAATAACATTCCGCCTAAGTAATCCATTCCATTAGCATCTCTTAAACTATTTCACGCTGCAACCAAAAACCTTTAAATGTCCTCATTCGCAGCTTGAAAACAGACGCGTTAGCTGAAAGCAACGCAAAAATGTTGCTGATGAAAGACTAATTATCCGTATGCTTTCTGGTTCGTATAAAAGAACCAAGAATTGATTTTAATCTTCGTGGCTCTAATAACTTCGCCCCATTCGTTGTTATGCAAACAATACCTGGCCTAAAAACGCCCGAATAGTGGTCACTTTCTTCATGAAAAAGAGAGAAAAAGAGACAGGCATACGCCTCTTAATTTATGCAGCCCGAGTCTTTTCATTGGGATTTAATGGAATTGAGGCTCTGCAGATAGCCAGCGGGGAGATGCCTGCTCTGGTCGGAATCCTTTTGGAGATTTCTGGATATGGCGAGGCCCACATTAAGAAGTAATACGAACTGGGAGTGGAAATTGGCCCGCTTCCTACTCCGCTGCGGACATTTATTGTGATGTCAGAACCTCTTTTAAAGCGGAATTAAAAGAGGTGAGGTCTGCGGGATGGAAAGATGAATAAGGCGTAATAAGCAAGAAAGCTTTCGCGGTACCTACCTAAAAGATGAATGAATATTGGAACCGACACGATCCCGACCTGAATGTATTCCTCCGGCATTAACTCTCTCGTCTTTGAGCTGAACATCGTTGCAACCTGACTTGCGTATTTGCTGTTTTCTATGGGTATTATGGCATGATGTAGGCTTGAATATAGTAACCTTCAGTCTCGCTTATAATTAAGTTATATCAGAGCCTATATGGATATGAGGAATGATATACAAAGACATGAGGAATATATGTAAATATGAATGCTTCCACCAGGATAAAGGGAACTCCATTTAGTCACAGCTTCCGCGAGTGCACTTGAATGCCATAATTGTTAAAGGTAATTAGAAAAGTGCAGACGCGCATCCAGGGGGGTGGCTGAGGGGCTTAACCCCCCCCCCCAACTAAGTTTTCTACAAATGTTTCGTTTAGAGCCTAATTCTGAAGGGTCTGATAGATAAATTATAGGTAATATTTTCCTGTGATGAGAACCAATTAGTTCGCATTGCAACGTAAACTGGAAGGCTTTTCAGAGATTATTAGTTACAATACTTAAGTTCAGCCCTTCCCCTGTGAGCGAAAATTCTCGATCCACATCTGGAACAGTGTGTGGCTGCTTTTGCTAAAGCTGCTAGGATAAATCCTGAGGTGTTAGATTTCTTTATTTTCCCCATTACCCAAGATATATTATTTTTAATTTAAAAGACAGAAGGACTGATTCCGCCTAGGTCACTATTCATCTCAAAATTTTAAAAGCACTTAATGCTAAGGAGTTGAATTAAACACGATTATACATTTTTGTCGCGGTAAGACAGTGCACCTAGCGGTGACCTATTGTAATAAGTATAATTTATCCGCAGCCTATTACATTATAAGTTAGTTAAATAATTACAAAATTAAAATTAGAAAACTAGCTTACCTCAGCATTAACAAAGTAAGAATGAAATGATTGGCACATTATCGTCCTCTGAATTAAATAATTCCATAATTATATTATTATCCTCCGTTAATATTTCCGTTATTTAAAGAGTTGACATGTTAACGATCACACTAAGTTGTAAATCTGCATTACATTTACAATATTGATCGCAGTCATTGCTGAAATTTATGCATATGAATTAATGAATGGGAATCGAATGACTAGCTTTTTCTGCTTATGAGGAGGAACTCGTAGGGTTATCGAATATACGTTATACCAACAGTGTATATTATATAGCAGCAGTGCTTTCGCACCAAGTCGTTCCCTTATGTTACTTTCACGATCATTATATCCAAGCAAATTGTGAAATTTTCATAATAAATCTGCACTGCATCTGCACTGAGGATGTCTTAAATCACCTTCACCCTGTTAATTGTCGGAAGCACGTGTTTAAAAGCACCGAAAATCGAGTCGTCTAGCGATGGCGCTTTAAGAAGATGGGTAAGCTTATAATTAATTCAAAATTATGATGGATCAATGCCGTAAAATCTGTAGAGTTCGGAACCAATTACAAAAGTGAACCCTGAAGTGAGTACCACCCCCTGAATGGCTTTGGGATAATCCACCGGGGCGTGAAAAGACAAAGGGGCACTGGATCCTTTGGCGCGATATGTTATCCTGGAGATCTTTCTTTGGATTTAGATTATGGGTGATAGCCAAATAGAAAGCATCAGCCAATCGCTTTTTAGTGAGATAGTGAAGGATATACCGGTGCAGGTTTAATTAAAACTATCTTCCGGAATTTGCCGTCACTAATTGAAATTTTTTGTTCTTAATTAATTAGGGGAACCTTTTGTATTAACCGATATCGCAAAAGGAGCAAAGAAACGTTAACGTTTGGGTAACTCTGTCTTACAACATGGGTGAAAGGTTCTACATCAGCTCCAATAAGGATTCCGAAACAAGTCTAAGGCCGGTAAAATTATGTACACTTGAAATGGACTTAAACTAATGTTCACTTTAAGGCCATGAATTGTAATGGTTTGTTACTTTTAAAGTAAAGATTATAATTAATCTCCTACATATATGATGAATAATAACCATAGTATTCAATTCGACTCTAACAAATTATAATACATTATAATATCGAGGCCTAAAGTGAGCATTTGTTAAAGTCGATATTAAATGTAATGCCGGGTCTAATTGTAAGTAACAAATTATAGATATCACGGTCAAAATAAATACAGGCAGAAAAATTTTGTGAATAAAATTTCATAGTAATATATTCCTAAGAATCATCGATTACTCTGGTAACGGTCTTCTGTAAATAAAAGCTGTTAAATTCTTCTCACCTGCCACGACATTTAGAAATTTATGTTTATAAATTGACTAAAGGCTTAATTAGAAAATATATTGGGAATGTTATTCTACAATGCCGATGTTTAGCAGAAAATGAGTGTAACCAATGGGCACTTAAGTCGAAATATTACATCTCGAGAAACGAATACGAATTATCAAAAAATATCGAAGACAAATTCCATGAAAAGTCGATAAACATGGCGGACAACCGGGTCGATGGGCTGTCGTAGGTTTCTCGATCGATCTTTCTCGCATTAGCTAGTAAAAATCTTTTTGGAGAAACGTTTTTCTGCTCTTCCTACGACTTAATTCGATAGCTCGTCCATTCCGTATTCGTATCATATTACGTATATATGCCTCAATATAAACTTAAAATGTTTACATAACATTCTTCTAAGTTCATACCCTTTCATCTATCAGCGTGTAGCAGTGTATTCACACATCAAGTGGACAACCTGCTCCTTTTATTTCTACAGCGGATGGTTTGTGAAAATGATTTTAATGAGATTTTTCATCGCGTCCACCTCATTTATTTTACTTTATTTATTAATAGGATTCAAAACAACCATAAATTGCCTATAAAACTGAATCGTAACGAAAATACCAATATCAAAACTTAATACTCGTACTTAACAATTCTAAAACAAAGAAAACATAGCAATACAAAAACAATGCAATTAAAATACTGAAACAAAAAATGTTAAAGAAAACAAAAGATAAAAAAACAAGAACAAACAAATTAAGAAAATAGCAATGGTACATAGTTAATTCATGGATAGGAATGGATTAATAGGGGAAAAAGTTTGCTAATTAGAAAAAAATATTACTTTATTTTCCATGGTATCTTATATTTATTTCTAATACTAAGAAATAAATACTTTGAATTAATTTGAAAATTTTGGCTTCTTTTTCTAATAAAACATCACTTCACCCTAAAAATTTAACGACGTTCATTCGAAACATAAAAAAATATGCCGGCAGCTTTTCATTATGAATACATTCTTGTATGTTTAGAGCATGTGTCGATCGTGTATTCAGATGGGTAATACTGCAATATACGTTAAAGCCCAGAAGTAACTTTCAGATTCCTAGTATTTAGATATACAAAGAGAACGACGAGGTGGAAAACAGATGGTCGGACATCTTCTAAGCCAATAAATTCGGATCTCCACGAAAACGACGGAGTTTTCACACAATAATTCGCAATATTAAGTGTTTACGATCCTGGAGGCAATAGTTTGGAATCGGCTCGTTTTACGGTAACCTAAAACTGTAATGGGCATCGGGTGAACCAAGACTGATACTGCGCAATGACAATTTATTCCCCATAAAAGCACGCCGAAACGGTCTTCCACGGCGTTAACAGGGGGTACCTTTTTTAACGCCCGTCAATTTTTCCACCTAGATTTTTACGCGCGCGGGACCAGAGAGGGGAAAACCACGAGGGACTGCGAGGATGCTCCGTAGTCTTCGGTCGGTACGGATGGAAATCGTTTGAGGGATTAGAAAGGTTGGATCCGAAAGTCTTATGCAACTAACTAGGGCAGGTGTATTAAGGGAATCCCCCGCAGTAAACTAATTCCACGTCTGTGTCGGATTCTTCACACACGAATTGCTGCCTATGAGACTATTGGAAAAGTAGGAAATATTTAATATAATCCTGACCCTCTCAAATGGGATTCCAACCAGATGGCGCTTCTCCAGATCTCCAACTAATTAGCTTACTTCTTGTCCCTCTCGCTCCTGACGCTTAAAGCTGTGACGAATACCTCTACTCCTCGCCACGTCGCATTCGAGTCGGGTTCTATGCACACCGGAGTGGACTATTTTAAGCGAACACTTGATGAAGGGAGGGTTGCAAACTATGTCTCAGGTTTTTGTCTCTTAATTATGCACGTGTAAAAGAATGTTAAAGGGCCGCTGCGTCCTCGATAGTAAGTGACAAGGGTAGTTATCGCAGAGTGACCCAAACGAAAGCTCTTTGATTTCTTCGTCGAGTGTGGAAGGATTACATAAGTTCTGGGTAGATCGTAAATGAGAAAGAAATTCCAGGAAGGCTTTTTCGAGCGATTGCAACGAAATGGAAATCTACCTTGAAAGTATTATGTCATTTGTTGGTATCTATATTAAAATAATCATTAATAGGAATCCGTAATATTTGATCCTTATATATTGAAATAAATTTTAAGTACTTATAGTAAAACCTAATTATACTACTGATATTGGACAAACATATGGCAGGATTAGTATGATTTTAATGCGGATAAATTTTTATAAATAAATAAAAATAGTAGTAGATATCTGTAATATTTGATCATGATATATTGAAATCGTTTTTAAGTTCTAATAGTAAAACCTAATTATGCCGCTGATAATGGACAAATATATGGGGGAATAGTATGATTTTCACGTGGATTAAATTTCATAAATAAAGAAACATATACTGAGGTTAAATAAATTAGAATTAACTTAAAATGGTTTCATTAACAGTCTAACATTAATTTATCATCGTAAATTTGTGAATAAAATTCTCGGTGCATCAAACTGCAGTATAAATTTCAGAGCGCTGTTTAAAAATTTTCAGCGCGCGGCAAAGTTGAAAGTTAAAAACATTTGATCGATCATTTTGGTGTATTCTTACTCGTTGATTTGCACTTACGAAAATATCCACCAACTAAAACGGAATTTATTTAAATTAGGATTTATGATGATGGTTAAGAGTTAAATTTCAATTGCTGTGGTGTTTGCAGTTTTCAAAAATTCTGCCAAACATTGTATCCTCCCAAAGTAAAATAACACACCACACGGAAACTTAGTCTTCCTTCTCCTGGATGCAATTCGTAAATAAAAGCCCCAATAAATTCGTGATTTCGAATTTATTGGGGCGAGTTACGTGGTTATGAGTCAACTCCTACAATGAACCCATATCGCATACATTTTAAAAGTAGCTGGGTACGGATCCGTGACCCCGAGGTTCTAACGTTAGTAATGGTGATCATTACGTCACCTGGGCCAGCAACGGTCAGAGAGCCTCCTCAGAAATATACTTCAGTCAGCGAATTATACATCCGTAAGATAGCTGCAGAGATTCAACCACAAATAGCTCATTCAATGATCAAACTAAGGGCAATGCAAAATTTTACTCCGATCTCATTCATAGAGCGAGGATTTAAAACTGAAGCCACCGACAAGTCAATAACCTCTACACTTCAGTACGTGCCTACTTCCCAAGTAGTTTCTGACCTTTCCCTTCTCCCTTAACTTGAGTTGAAAGTTCTGTAATATTTCTAGTTGAGGTTACAGATCAAGGAAGGAAGTAAATGACAAATACTTTCCTGCCTACAAAGTCTCCCGAACGGCATGGTGGAATAGCTCAATGGATAGAGAAACCCGGGTTGGACTGAATGGATAGAGAGACCCGGGTTCATGTCCCGGTTCCGTCAGACTTTTTTCGTGTCCGTTTCTACTTGGTAATTTTCCTAGGTGCACGCCCCATCGCGCCAAGTCACATAACTCCTTGTGTGAAGAATAGCTGGTTGTAAAGGAAACAGCAAGCGAGAAGAAATCATTTTATAACAGTAGCAAGTGAAAAAATAATTTTAGACATGTTCAGAATCTTGCAAGGCAGGGTTTGATACGGGGAAATTTTTCAGTAAATTTTCTGATTGCGATGTAATTTGAAACATACTACGGTGCTAAAATAATTCGTGGTCACACTTGAGAGCCACTTTCCTCGAAGGAAGCGAGCACGTGAATGTGACATGTAATAAATTCGGCAAACGAGTCGGTATAGTTTTGGCCTGGAGCAAGAGCAACTATGAGATCGATTCCCAGTGGGGGCTAAAAGTCCGCAATGTCCTTGGTTGTCGATGACTAAATAAAATATAACTACCAGTAGAGTGAACGGTGGTATCGGTTTACCTAACGACATCAAGCGAATTCGAAAGCCCTTCACCGCTATCTAGAATTCAACCGAAGCGTATTATTAGACTGTCTCGAAAATTATCGGGATCGTAAAAATATGAATAAAAGTAGCCAAAAAGACATTGAACCGAAATGACGAATTTACATATAGAAATTGACCCGGCTGTTATTTTAAATTCCTTCAGAATTCCAATGTGAAGTATTTACTCTCCATTTCAATCACGGGTACAAACATCACGAGTACATTTCGATATAAAAAGTTCTCCCCGAAACCAAAATCGATTGATTCGAACTTTAGAACGGTAAAAATGACATGTATCTGGGTGAAAAAAAAGTGAATGGTGGGCGGTTTTTTAAAATAAAGCAATGGAGACAAGGCCAGTGTAGAAAAACAGCGACGACTCTTGCAGAAGCTTTGAAAATCTTCAATCTACAGAGAGGAAATCAAACATGTCTAAAATAAAATGCGATTATTTTACAAAAAAATTAAACAAAACAAAATGTTAAACTTTCGTCTTTGAGCGAATTATTTTTTAATCGATGACAATCATTCAAAACAAAATTGATAAGAATTATTTGTTCTCATTTATAGGATTTCGATTTTGTTTTCACCCCCATGAATGGAAGAAAAAAATTTCAAATTATGCCAAAGAGTTATTTCACAAAATTTTATTTGACTTAAAAATCCGATTGCAAACAAATGTGGGAAAGTACACTGTCATTCTCCGATAGAACTGTCAGTCTCTCTCGAGATATCTTTATTATTCCTACAGACTCCTATTCTAGGAAAGCGGATTGTCAAAATAGGAATCTAGGAAAAGTTGCTGGTCTTCTCTTCCTCCAAAAATGAAGAAGGGTAGGATATACGCAATCGCGAAATGCTTTTCTTTCTCGGCAACTGGTGTAAATGCCTTTAGCGAATTACACATTTGACGTAAGGGTAACATTCAGTCGGCATATGTAATGGATGGAAAGGCAGGCATGGGAAGAGCGTGTGCTTCATCCAGGAATCCGAGAAACGTGAAGATTATAAAAGGGAAAAAAACGCCTCCATTTTCTATCTCTCCAACACAACCGACTCTCTCCTGAAAATCCACGCTTTCCTTTGTCTGCCTTTGACTCCCTCCCCCAAGCCTCCCCATTCCTTTATTTTCCCTGCTCAAGTTTTTATCTTTTTCCCTCTGTACCCATTCAATCTTTTTTGTATACTTTGCGTTTTATCTCCTCGAGTTCCTTTCCGAAATATCTACTCTGGCAATGCTAAGAACGCAATACAGAACGGTTACAGTTAGTTTTCCGATGCCTAAAGCACAGTAATGGATTAGCGCGATCGTCCGAACGAAGGAATTACGATTTATGCTTCATCTTCTTTTAAAAGGGCGCTTGGTGTTCATAATAAAGGCATCAGAGGGTTTCAAAGGTTTCAAAGAAAGCAAAATTTGGAATAATCTGTTCCTAATAGATATTGATTCGATAGGTATCTAGCTTTCCGGCCTTGTCTGAGAACCCAGAATATTATGTTTAAATTAAAAACTTCCTTTTCTCCGAAAAGATGGGCTACCTTCACTGGTCAATAGCGTGATACTAACTTAATGATTACAGTGATACCTCGACTTAGGAACTTTATTCGTTCCAGTTATAAGTTCGTAACTCGAAAAGCTTGTATCTCGAAACACAGTTTTCCATCATATTTTTCCGGTTCGTTTCTCGAAATTAAGTTCAATTGGCTGGGAATTGGCACCGACAAAATTGTACCAAAAAAGGTAGGAAAGCGATAAAGTGTTTAATTAACAAAAACTGACGATAATAGTGGCTTGGTATTTTGAGAATAAGATTAATTATGACCTGATTGCCAGAGTTTGGCGGAAACAAATTTAATTAATAAAAAGAATTTGTCAGTTATTGAAAAATAACCGACACGCCCATTGAGTCGATAAATTGCCTACTCACATAGTAAATCCTTGATCTTTTCATGGTGCTTTCGGGTTCACACTCGATGATAAAATGTAGTGACGATGTTTCACCTACACTCCAGTAGGTTCCTTCAGGTCGAAGTCGATAGCTTCGAACGTCTCTTTTACATGTTATCATCGCGGTGGAAACCCGAAAACACCATGAAGAAATCAACTGATCGCCACCGAAATCTACGAACCAACATAGCAAATCCTTTATATAACAGAGGTTTAAAATACTCCTTAAGCCGTTCTGCAGGCATACAAGTGTTACGCTGAGTTAGTTTAGCAAGTATTCAGGGAAAACATGGATTCGTAGAAGTACCAGATGTGCATTTCAATAGTCAAACTAACATCTTCAGGGGTAGATTAACATCATTCTGCACTGTTTCCCAACTAGATGGTAGCGCTCCACTAGTGGAGCTTACAAGCGTTTTTGATGTTTTATTTGACTGGTTTTGCTTTTTATTTTTCGAATATTTTGCTCCATTGCCGAAAACTTTCAATTATTTCACTGATATTCATAAAAAAACTTGGTGCACGTAAGATACAAAGTCAAAACAATGAGTAAAACGAGCTTTCCGCATCTTGGTGGGACTTGGTTGTATTGAGGACATGGGAAACGACTACAAAGTTTCGGAACTTGAGACTCTAAAAAGGTTAGGAAACCCTTCTGTACAGTATTCTACGGTCTCGCTTCAGTACAGCCGAGTGGCCATTTAAAAAATCTATTTTAATGTACAGTGTTCTTTCATATAGAAAACTCTGGGCTCCAGGATAGACAAGTGGGCAATGCGTTCGACTTCGGTGAAAGCGATCCCGGGTTAGATTCCCGAAGGGTGCCCATATGTGCGAAATCATCTCAGCTGTCGAAGCACTTTTAACAACACTACTACTATTATGGAAAACTCTGTCGATGTTGAAAAACTCCAAAAAGCCATCAACAATGTAATCCTGCCCAATGCTCATTTCACCATCTAAGAGGGCATCCTCAGGGATAGAAGCATAAGAAGAAGATTCTGCTTCTACCCTTGATGATGCACTATTGAATGGGAAATTACACATTGGGCAGGATCACCCTGTTGATGGTCTCAGGCGTTTTTCAACTTCAATTAACCTTACCACCAGTAGTTGCTTCTATTCAAGAAAACCCTATGAATGTACAGCCATGTTTTCCAATCGAACCGCAACTCTGTTAACATTAATTAAGGAGCAACCGAAGAAACTAGCGGTAGACCAATCGTTCAGGCGTCAAGTGTTTGAAGGGTAACAAGATAGCCATTTACACAGACATTACCATGTTTAAGCCTCTAATGCGCGAAGCCGTACACTACAGAAGTCTTAGAGTGGAAACGTCTGGTTGACGAAAGAAATGACGCAAGAAAAGATTCACGGTTGAAGAGTCTCGAGCTCACAAACTATCTCATCGGGGGCAGAAATGAAAGAGGAGAAAAGAGTCATCGGAAGGGAATATACGAACCAAAAGAAGTCGCCGAGGGACGAGAAAAAGTCCGGGCCCGAAGAAGCACTCGCACGTGCGAAAAAGATTCGCGGCCAAATTTTCCGGACACTCCGATACGTCTCCTTCCTCGCCATTAATCTCCATTCTTGCATTCTCTCCTTACTTCCCTTTTTCATCTTTCCCTATCCTCGGGGTGATGAGTCATTTTCCCCACTCCGAAGAGGCATCGGCCCGGGAGTGGCGGACTCCCTCCTTTCCTTCCTCTCTCTACCGCATTTAGCTCTGTGGTTGGCGTGTCTTCTCTTTTTTCTCTCCGCTAAGCAAACCTCTCTCTCTCGGTCATCCATTTCTTATCCCCGTCCGATAATTACGCCGCCGTCCTTAATCGCCCCATCCGCGAAAGAGAAAGAGAAATCGATATCTTTTGCAATTCCGCACGAACAAGTACCCCGGATTCGATTCCCGGTGGGGGCCCACATGCGCGTAATGCCCTCAGCTGTCGAAACGCTTTTAAAAATACTTCCACGAAAATTGAAATACGTGCTGATTGATATCCATATCCATGCTAACATCGAACGATTTATACAAAATGAAATATCTGATGTTAAAAGTATATGCAGTTGTTCTTTTTTTTACGTTCCTTAGCTTCGACAGCTAAGGTCATTTCGCACGTGAGCCCCCACCGGGAAGCGAACCCGGGACCGCTTTCGCCGAAGTAGAACGCGTTGCCCACTGGGCTATCTGCGAGCCCGTCTGATTTTAAAATATGAATACTTCGTAAACTCAATATTCAAAGGCGTTACTTCGTGGAAGGCCGTAATAATGGGAGCAAAACCTTTCTATTCCACAGCTGAAATTCTTTTCCCAGTGAAACGTCACAAAAATAAATTCTGCTGTGCAGATGAACGAGAGGTTTTATTTCCATTATGAGTACTGTTAATGGGTTAAACGGAAGAGGAGACTTTAAAGTCTCAATTTCGCCCAAAATAAAGACGTTATTTATTTATTTACTGTGATATTAATTTTGCGCCCTCTTCAGGGGTTCACCCGAGGCGGTTGTCTTCCTCTTTGGGACGGCGCTATGCTTTTAGTGTATGCGTGGGCAAATATCTATCCAAATATACTTAGAGGATGTACTTCATAACTTCACGATCGAAAGTATTTCAAGTACACTCAAAAGGTTACTTTAGTAAACAAACTTTCTTTTCACGAAAATAATTTTTCGAATTTGGCGCAGTATAAGTAATTTTAAAGCTACGATTAAGTGCGCGCTGTCTAAAGAACGAATGCCACCATTTGGAATTGTAACTTGTACTTCCGCTGGTGCGATCATCGGGGTTGCAAATTTCCTTTTGCACCATACAGAGTTCTGAGTAGATGACATTCCTAAAGCAACACGATAAATGACAACAAGGGTTGATTGGTATAGAGTAAAAAGTGACTAAAAGCTTCTGATTTTTAATAACTAATGCTTCTTTTGCAGCTATGGGCTAAACAACTGATGTAACTTTCCCAACTGATGTGCATTTTCATCCATTTTCATCCAAGACGGTTTAGGTGACTTGGCACGATAAAGCGTGCACCTAGGAAAATTCCCAAGGAGAAACGGTGATGAAAGAACTCTGGCGTGACCGGGACTCGAACCCGGGTCTCCCAGTTGTCTCCCCTTGCCTACAAAGTCTCGCAATTGGCATAGATAAATGTTCTGGTGTGATAGCTGAAGTGATAGCGCAACTACCCGGCAATTGGGAGACCCGGGTTCGAGTCCCGGAGACTTTTTTCATGTTTGTTTTTACCTTAGGATTTTTCGATTGTTCTTCCGAAGCTTTTATATCATTCTCCTAGCCCTCTTAGAATGGAGATTTACCTCCCACCATGTCATACTGCCATCCATATCTCATTGTCCTTCTCTGGAATGAATATATATGAATACATACGAGATGTATAAAAAAAATCTAATGATTTATTTTCTTGCAGCGTTCCTTTTAACTGGAGAATGTATGACCATGCATACTCGGTATTTAAGTATGTAAGTACTTTTTTACCTGAAAATATTTAGTTCTTCATGACGAAACGAGGTAAACTGAAATAGTTAACTCTATAAGGAAAGCGGTCGTTTTTTACTTTTCAGTTAAGCCTTTCTTTGGAGTGGAAGGGAGTGTCTCCCTGCACTGGAGGAATGTCCCAGTTGAAGTCAAGAGAGGGAAGAATGAGGACAAAATAAAAAGAAATGTTGTATCGCGAACTTAGATAGTACTGTCTCTGCGTGAAGCCATATTTTTTCTCGTGAAAGATTTATATTACATTGCATATATTCTAAATTTTCCGTACTTCTACCAAATTTGAGATTTCGAAGTTTTATTACGATAACGACATAAAACAATTCATAATTATATAAATAAGAACAGCAAGAATGGACTTAGCGCAGCATTCCCAGATGACGTTGCTAAGAAACCAAACATCGTGACTCATAAAATCTTTCTTTAACTAGGATTTGAATCCAGATACAGAATGTTAGATAATTCCAACGAATAATTTACGATTGATGAGAGTCGATAGTCATCAGGCAAGAGTATTTTGAGAGGAGAAACCTTTGATCTAAGTATGCAGAACGCCGTTCACGGGTACTGTTTCGAGAGGAAGGAAAATTAGGAAATAGAGAAGATGGATTGGAGGGAAAATAGAGAGAATGACGGAGTGGATCAGAAGAGCGTTCAGGTGAGTTGCGTGTTCGAATCCCGTCCGAATCATCGATCGTCTCTCGCTTCCGAAACCATCGATCACGAATTTTTTATCTCCGTTGGCCTCCGCCAGACGGCTCTGTTTGGACGCAAATGAATTCCGTGAGTAAACGGATCGCCGAGGTTTTTGTTATCGACTCCTCGGGAACGATTTCTTAGATTGGCACACACTAATTTGCGTGCGTGCTCGTAAAAATAGGTATGATCCCGGGGAAAGTGTGGAAATCGAAGCACGTGCTTCGAGATAGCCCACATAATACAGCGTGCACAAAATTCAAATGAAGTTGTTCGGGCAGACTAATGTGGAGAATTTTGAAGTTGGCGCGAGGCGTGCGCCACGATTTTTTTCCAGAGGGGCGCGATTAATATTTTGGAAAATTTTCAGCTGCCTGTACTGCAAATGAATCACATACATTTGGTTTTCAGCGGCGGCTGAGAATGTAATCGGCATAAATTGACCGCACTTCTCGGAAGGCCATGAATAATTGAAACGGAAACTTTGTAATTTTCGAAATCTTGAGGAAAATACAAAGTTTCTGTTTCAATTATCGGGAACGGAGAAGATATTCGTCGTGAGGCTTATTCCATGAGGTCGTTAACTTGACCGATCCTTTACGACCAAGTGGAAGTGAGAGCGAACCTCCAAATTAAATCGAAATTTCCGCTTCATTAATTGAAATTTTGTTTCATATATTCCATCCCGTATTCTCCAAGATAACGACCAATCGTAGACAAAAATGGTGCAATATATTGCTGGCATTTCTTCTCGTATTATATTTTGGCATGTCTGACCGGAAGTTAGAAATTTATCGAATGACTTAAATATGAAAATTCTGCGCCTATATTGCCATTACATTTTCCCAGATATTTTCCAAAAGTTAGAAAAATTTGGGAAAATCTTAACCCCAAATCAGAGATAAAGGATACTTTATCACTTCAGTAATTTCTGGTAACTTCCTCCACAATAATTAAATATATTAAATATCCAGTTAGTTGATTAGAATGCTTTCAATCTCTTATCGTTATAATATCTCCCTAATAAATAATTCCTTATAAGTTTCCTCGAAACTTGTAAGGAATTACTCATTAATCGGGTGTCCACTTCATGAATAAAGGAACATGACACATTAAAACTGGGTTATCACATAAATTAGGCGAAAGCTTGAATAAACAACACGAAGATAGTTGGCAATAATTCTCTGATCACGAAAAAGTCATTCTCTAATTTTTTAAATCGATCATCATAAAAAGTCATGATATTCTGATATTTTCTTTAATTTTAATTTCGCACAAGATTAGCACTTTATATTCTATACTTTATTTCTTTTCTACTTTAATAGGAAAAATCCATTCTATTTAATGGGATTAGTGACCGTCAAGATGAGTGAGTGAAGGTTTTCCACTCTCGTTTAGTTGAAACAATAATGCGGCGTTAGTCGCCAAAATGTATTTTAGAGAGATTTTAGTACAAACTGTCAAAAGCATCCACACCGAATAAGATTTCCTTCTCTAGATTACGGGTATTTAAAGGTTCATAAGCTCTTCTCCTCCTCCGGGGATGTGAATCTCATCTTTAAGTTTGTCGGATGTAAAAATGGTTTTCTCTTTCACCGATGGCTAAAATTTGTTTAAAAATATAAAAAGCTTAGTAAAGTAAGTTACCTCGATGTCTTATGAAAATTTACTGAGATATTGACAAATTCAGTCAAGATTACGAATTATGGCTCATCTTTGAAATTTTATTTTTTATAACAAAACATGAAATGACTCATTAACCGTCTGACAAAATGGTCTCTAATTATTACAGAGAGCTCTGAGTTTTTTTTGTCACTGGTGGAAATATATTATACGAATATTCTTATGAGTTTATAAAGTTATTTATGCAGCAATTTTGCGAATTTTGTGGATTGCTGGAAATTTTATCCGAAATACGAATGAAAGAGGGTATGAAAAAATTAACGTAGTTGTTATTCATAACTAAATGTGTCATTACTTGCACACTTGTGGATTTCTTCTTGCGAAGAACGATCAAATTCATTTCTTTCATACTTATGAAGAACAATCGAATTTTTAAAGATTTAGGAGGGAGCTAATACTTCTATAAGGCGGGGACTACGTGAAAGTCCATCAATCATTCCATTCCCGTTTAACTAGGCTTTGGGGAATTTCCGGACTATTTTTAACGCGCGGAGCCATGAAAAACGTTCGGATATCCATATGATAATTCATTAATATCTATGAGTCAACGTCTTCCACGTTGAACCCTGTCTCAGGCGCGGAGAATGAGAAACGATTTCCTTACGACAAACGAATTATTTCCTATATGCAATAAGGGGCAAATAGAAAAGAATTGGAAAGCAGGTCAAAAGTACCTCTCCCTGAAATCTGAAATCATTCTTAAAATACCTTTCTAGCATGCAACAAGTTTTAAATCGCTGATTACAGTATAACAGTCGATTATATCGAATTCCTTGTTACATCTATCATTCATAGATTTCCACAGATCAAAATCGGCAATTTTTATTGAGATATTTCATAATGTTATATATACCTGAAATGGTACCAATATGATCGAGAGCAATATTTATTAGATAGGATATTGAATGTATGTAGAATGGAAAAAGTAAGAAAACGATAGCAAAAGAAACATGAAGGGACTAGAGATGGTTGAGGAAGAGAGGGTTTTAATTGAAATAACTAAACGTGGACAGAGGAAATGGGTAGGTCAAATATTGAGAGGAGAGGGATTGGTAAAGAAAGTAATTGAGGGTAGAATGCTAGGGAAAAGGCAGAGAAGAAGACAAAGACAAAAGCTGTTAGATGATATAAAGGGAGCGAAAAGTTACTAGGAAACGAAGGAAATGGCGTTGAGTGGGGAATATTAGGGTACATAAACCTACCAAAAGGTAGAAAAATTTTGTATCAATGCATCGGATGTGTGAATTACAGATTTTCGGTCGCATGCTTTCGAGGTTCTGAAATCATGCGATAATAATGTTTATTGACTTTTCCAGATACACGAATGACTGATATCTGTGAAACAGAACCGTGAAAGAAATTATTGGTCTACCACAAGGCGGGTAGGCGTATATACTGCAAAAGACTTTAAATGTGCCATGCCATAGTTGAAGCTGCTCCGATAAGTGAACTGTACTGTATTAAGGATAGAGAGGGTCAAAGCAGGAGTAGATGTGAGTGAATATGCTCGTTAAGCCGTATGTACGGGTAAATGGGTGTTCATTCCAAGAGGAGCCGTTGCTACGATAGCAGGGACACTTTGGAATTTATCTTTGGCAGAAGAGCTCCTTTGAAACCGCTGAAGGTGGCAACACAGTTGATGGAGAAGGTATTGGTGATTCTCACGAAGCAGGTCATTCAGGAAAATTTCCCGGTGTCAAATTCTTTTCGAAAAATCGGTTCCCCTTGGTATGAACACTCAGTGATCTGAGTGTTCGGCGCAAGGAATCACTGTACTAACTACCATTCCACGACTGTGAAGGACTGTTGTAATAATCGTGGTATTTCAAGCTTGCCATTAACAATACGGATCGTTTCTCTGTGTTTTCTTGCAATCGTCTTGCTCTTTTCTTTAACACCTTTCCACTTTAATGCTGGTCTGCCACTGTTCACGCGCTTACATCTTTTCTATTATTATTGGTTATATTTCTTATGGAAATGGAACTGAATGTACCATTCCTAAAACGGTGCAGCAGCGATTACACTTTGATTTTTCAAAACTACGTTAGAAAGAGAGGAAATCCCAATATTCTGACCCTTCGCCATCTTCGGCGAATATTGAATGGAACGTTTTACTCCCACCTTCTGAGAATAAAAAAAAATTGTGAAATAAATTTCAATGATTTCATTGGTATTTTATTTAATTCTGAGTTTATTTTTGAGACTTCTGAGTCCTGAAACTGGACAAGAGTATTCCCAAATAGCGTCATCTCAAGGCTTACTCAGCTTATAACTGAAATAATCTGCGCACATAAAACGTATGAATGCATACGTACCATTTCCTTTATACCTACATATGTATTCCCTTTTTTGATTATCACGCTAATGGCATCATGAATTGGCATCTCTTTTGGGCGGTCGGCAACAATAATTATCATAACAAGCTGGACATAAAAAGCATCCCTATTGGTATCGGCTGGTATGTTCCTGCTACCACATAATGACGAATGAACACTTTTCGTTTGTTTTGGTTCAGATTAGAGAAAAATGTACCTTTCATATGCTTCTGTCTCAGTTTTATCCATGACTGTGATGATATGGAAGGTATGAATGACGCCGAATAACGGCATTCATCTTCGGCAATCCTTACTGAATGCTTTAGAGGTTTAAAAACACTCCGTAAGCCGTGAATCTGCAGATGGAACTCGCGTTTGGAGGCAAACGGGAAGTTCCGGATTACCGATTTCTCGGAATTACCCAATGCGCATTTCGGAAACAAAGTCGCCATTCCCCGGGACTCCACAGTAGGAAAAAGTTGATTTGATTGAAATTTGATGCTTTTTTCACTGTGGAACCCTTGAGAATGGAGAAATTGTTTCCGAAATGTTCAATATTCGAAGGCGTGACTTCGCGAAAAGACACTGCAGAATGAAAAAACCTTCGTACTTTTCCACATGGACTTTAATTCGCGACCGATTTTGTAAGCGTATTACTAAAAACATTTGTCACAGATGTTTTCTCTGTGCCTGAAGATGTAAGTACGCTTACGAAACCGCTCGCGAATTAAAGTCCCTGTGGAAAAGTAAGGAGTTTTTTCTTTCTCCAAAACGTTCATAGGGTAATTCCTAGAAATCGGTAATCCGGAACTTCCCGTTTGCCTCCAAATGCGAGTTCCATCTACAGATGTACAGCTTACGGTGGGTATTTAAACCTCTAATTCATTAACACCCGAGCTCCATTTTTCTTTTTTCTTAAGGAATGCTATTCAGTGTTATTCTCATGGTAGCAGCAATTTTTCCAATCATGATTTTTGATTCAATGAGAATAGCAAAGGATAAGCAAAAGTGAGCAATAGCGGCATGAATGGGACACGAACCCAGGTCTCCCACTTACTGGAATAATCCCTGTCATGTCGCTATTTTTCACTTTTGTTTACTCTTAGGTTTAGAGATGCACACCTCCTCGGGCTGAGTGAAACATCTTTCCCTCATCCATAAGAAAAGCGAAGGAAAACTACCTTACTCCTCATCCTGCCTGTTAAGCCTCATTCCCTCTCGAAAGATTTTGGATGCTAACGGCGGAGGGATTCAAACCATCCTTCGAGTACTTTACAGACATAGGCGCGGAAGAGGACGGAATTCAAAATGAGATGTCATTTAGATTGCTTTCTTGCGGAGTACAGATTCTTGGAGGAACAGATTCGGTGAAAGATCTAGAGATACTGTCTGGCACTTTCGAAGATTCAGATCACACTCTGCTGATATCAGATACAGCGAAGAAACTTAAGCAAATAAGCGGACGAGGAGAGCAGTGCGAAAGAGGATTTAGAGGCTATGAAGCAGAAAAAGGATTCGGCAAAACGAAAGTTCAAGGATGCCATAGCGAAGACTTGAGAAGCCTTTGAATGCGGAAAAGGACAGACGCGGGGATACCATTGCCAAGGTTAGGTGGAAAAACATCGGAAAGAAGACGATGGAAATTCAGAAACCATACGTTTCGGAGGTAATGATGTAGAAGATGGTGGGTTGGAGAAAGTGGGAGAATACGGGGTGTAGAACTACACGCGTCCGAGTTAAAACACTGCTACAATGAGGATGATCCAAAATGTGGGTTGATTTGAATGGAGAGGCGGAAAGTAGAAGACCAAAACGGAATGAAGAGTGGAATAGACTGAGCGATAGAAGTACTAAGAAGAAGTAATGCTTTCATCATGAGCGTAAAAAAGAAAAAGCGAGAGCGTGTAAAAAAATTGTACGTAAATTTTCACCACTTCCACGAATAATTTAATCAGTTGATGAACTATCAGTTAAGAAACTATATACAGCGAAAGGCGATATGTTTTGAAAAGAGTTGCTACGATAAATCAGTGAGCGTCACTCAGATGCTGCAGGACGCAAAATTGAAATCTTTAGAAGTTAGAAGATTTCAATAAAGGATTAATGTGCAGGATAATTTTAGAGAAAGCAGGTTCAGAGATGATGTAGTTGATGTAATGCGTTCACTATGCTACACATGCCACTCCGATACTGTGGGAAAAATCAGGGAAATAGATGTTAGAACCAATCGATTCAAGAACTCATTTTTTCCGCGAACTATACGCGAAATTAATCGATTAGGGAAATAGAGTTATGGTGCATGCACCCCCTGCCACACGCCGAAAGGCGGCTTGCGGGGTACTCACATACACACAGACTATCAAATCAAATTTAGATTTTTTAATGAGACTTTGTGTCCCTAGAAAAGGAAAGCGTATAAAATTATTAACACTTTAGATCCAAATAATCACATTCTTATTTTATGGGTACTGTATGTATGTTTGTATTTAAATTATTTTATGTCGTGAAATTTTAGAATATCTTTTTATTTTACCTAGATATTTATAGCCTTTATTGTATATTGAGTTGTTCTTTTATCATAGCGCCTCTAATTGGGGATACCTGCATGCGCTAAATAAATAATAATAATAATAAAAAGACGTAGAAACGATCCCAAATAAAATTGATATGAAATGGTAATCAAACTCATTTTCAGCTTCGACGGATCTCTCAAAAATCACAAGGCGCGTTTACACATACGCACGAAACGCGAGTCGAATCGCAGTGGCGAGTGCCGAGGCGAATGTGTTTGTCGGTTCACTCGTCATTCGCCTCTTCACTCGCCTCGCCGCTCGTAGAGCTCGCGCAGGAAGCGCTACGAGCGGCGGGGACGAGCCAAAGGCTCTTCGCGACTTAGTAGACTGAACACTGGGCGAATGTGGTAACGATCATTCGCGCTGTTGGGGCGAACTTGCGAATGTAACTCGCGAACGGCAGCGAGTGACAAAGCGAAGACGAGCACGAATGTGTGAGAATAGGAGGAAACACAACCATCTGAATGAGGAAGTATAATAGAAAGCGTGAGTAAGCTTTAGGTAGACACATATTTCGTTCCTTAGATTTAAGGCAAAGAGAGATAAAAACATTACGATCAGAGATCGTAACACAGAATGAGGAATGCTAATTTAGGGAAACAGTCACGGTCGAGTACAAAGATTAAAAGTTATTTCTGAGGATTCAGATTCTGGGCTCTTTTCTGTTGATATTAATTGGGTGATCTGGTCAAGAAATTGGTTGGGTTAATAATAAAAATGTTACTGGATAAATAATTAGTTAGTGTGAAAATGCTTTACTAATCGCTTGTACTTGCACCTTATATGCAATATTTGCAAATTATCAAAATTTACCCCCCCCCCCCTTGGAAGTCCCTCACTCTCCAACATAGTAATATCTTTTCATCCCTTCCGTGATATCTCGCTAGAGACAAGTTCGATGAAAGTGGAGAATGTTCACTTTGGAACTTGCAAAGATGACTTAAGACTTGCTCGAGATCGTTACACCTTAAGTGAGAAGTAGTTTTCGTTCTTCTTCGCTGGAAAGACTTTTGTCAAAAGTTGATTGCTATGTCAGAAAACTTGAAAGCTAAAGATCCTGATGGTCTTTTAAAATATTTTGAAAGAGATAATATTCATTTCTGAAGCTATTCAAGTGTTAACCTTCAAATCTGCTTCAGTTTCGGAAGAAAGAGTTCAGATTTGATAGTGGATAGCATGTTACATAGCGTTGCTTCAAGTATGATAAGAAGATTTTTTTGTTATATTCCCGTCCACTAACTCGTTCCATATAAATTTAATTAATTTTAATTAATAATAATAATAATTTTATTGGTCCATGAAAACAAACGCATGTAAGATTAGTACAAGTCAAAATCGTGGCTACAAATTTCCAGTTTGATACTATCATAAATGAAGATATAATTTGATACAATACTCACTATTGTATCAAAAATCGTGAATGAAATTTTCATGGCCGATATGAAACGATCGATTCAAGTGGTAGGACTGTTGTTGGTTGGTTGTTTTAAATAGTCCAGTGGGTTATAATGCAGCTGTAATTCTTGCATACGACCTCAGCGAATATTCTCCCCTAAAATCCCATATCTTTTGGCAGACAAATTAACGTTTCCGGTAACTGGTGTAAGTGATTTCAGACTATATCACTAAACACCGAGCTACGTCCTCTTTTCGATTTAATTAAGCCATTCTGTTAATTTACGTTAACGGACTTTGTTATTAAAACGTAGCAATGAATGGCTATATCATAAATAAGCAAATCGCGAACCGCAATCAGAACAAAACTTCGACCACCCTCTCAACAGACTAAAATGGATTTAAAACTTATGGGGTTTTTTTAACTTTGTCACCAACGAAACAAAGAAAAAGCTACAAAGCTTCGATGTAAAACCAAATTAGTAGTAGTAGTAATGTATTTATGAAGTCCCCTCTACAGCTAAGGTCATTTTGCACCTTCGTAAAACCAAATTATTTAACTAAAGTGGAGCAAGTCGCAATGATCGTTGTTGTGGTGATATCGCGTTGAATAGCGATGATGATGGTCAACTTAAAAATTTTTTTCCGACATCGAAAGAGCCTTTTTAATATATCGAGCCAACGAAAGAATACAGCGAGATGGAAACTTTGGGCGCTAAGCCTGTAGAATTTAAGTATTTTATTTTTGTATTTATGTACATTTTCCACAGTTGTAATGGTTTGTGCCCGATTTCGTGACCTGTAATGAACACATAGAGCTCTCTACCTCAAGACGTATATCATGTCAACACGAAGGAATGCTAACTCCGGGCGAAGGTTTTGGGTCGCGAATGACATATTGTGACACGTACGTCGAAATATCGATCTCCTTCGGTCGCCTGCTTAACGTAAATCCGCGCGACACGGAGACAATTAACGAAAAGCGCTTCAAGGCTTTCCTTATTTGTAAATAAGTGCTTATGGAACATTTCTCTCTTTTTCCTCCTCTCTTTCCTTCATCTTTCGGGCCGCTGCGGCGGGGTGTGGCAGAGAGGGTATTAGGGTCAGGAGGGAAAGGGGCAAGAGAGGCTCTGAAGGAAGGGTTCGGGTGGATAGAGTCTGCGGCAACGTGACTGTTGGGTGGAGGGGAAAGAATGGGAGTGAGGGGGCGCAAGGAAGTTGGAAGGGAGGAAGAGAGGAAGGGGGAATGTGAGGAAGGTTTGGTTGTGGAGTGATGGGGAGGGATTGGAAATTGAGCTGTGGGAGGAATCTAGTGGAGGAGTGAGGAGGGAATGTAAAGGAGCAATTAAGGGAGAGGGTACACATGAGAGAACAGTGAAAAATAGGGTGTGGGTAACGTAAGTTGGGGGATAAATGGGTGGAAATGTGAAGGAGAAGGAATGCATGGCGGAGGAATGTAATGGGGGATTCCACGGTGGAGGTGGAAACTGGGAAATGAATTTTAGGGAATGGAGGTGTAGGAAAGGGGATAGATGAATAGAAAAGAATACGTATTTATTCAGGGCGAGATTGAGACTAAAAAGTCTCCTGTTACATCTAACCCTTTGTCTTTTTAAAAGTGGGTAAAGAGCAAAAAAAAATAGAAAAGGAAAAAACTAATAAAAATAATAATCATTAATCTATATTTAATTAAAAAATCAGTAACCTTGATACCTGCCATTTGATTAGAACATCTTTAAATGAAGACTAATATCTATAAGTTATACTGTAGCTAAATTTTAAATTAAAAATTCAGGGGATACGAGGAATGTATTGCGGACAAGTTCACCGGGAAAATGTAAATGGAAAGAAATTGAAGGAACATGTAGATAGAGGCGGAAATAGGTAGAGGAGCGAAAACGTAAATGGGAACGTGGGGATGCTGGAAGAGAGGAGAATTTGGGTGGGGTGCAGTATGAAGGGAAAATACTGGGGATATAAATATAGAGGAGGGGGAATGTAAGGCAGAGGGTAAGATGGAATGTGATGAGGTGGAATTCGGAGGAAGAGGGATGGAAGTCGAATGAGAGGGAAGAGGATGTTTTGGAGGGATAGGTTCCTGAGAGAGTGTGATTCGAGGAGGAAGTGAGGCTGAGGCTGGAGAGAGAGAGAGAGAAGGCATTTGCATTTTCAGGCTCGAAGAAAACTCCGTTATTTATTTTTTCTCCCCTCGCGCGACGCCGCACGAATTCAGAAATAGGAAATCCACGCCGTAAATCAATGTCATTGGAAACTAATCTTGCGGACGGCCTTCCCTCAGTTTCTTAGTTTCGAACGAGAAAGTTTCGCCCCGGCGAAGAAAGAGTACTTGGTTCCGGAATAGAGGGGGGTTCCGGAGGAGGGGGGGCATTATAGTCAGAACGAAAGGACGACCGTTTCTCTCCTCGGGTCTTAGGACTCACAACAGCCATTGCTTTTAATCTCGAGCCCCGGAGGAAATTTCATCTCGGAGGACTTTTTTCCTCTCCCGTCTATTCTCCGACCGCAAAACAAAATGGAAAGATGAGGAGCAAACTTAATAAAACCGGGGGACTATCGCGGTGAAAATTTCCCCGCGAGATTGAGTTACATTCCGCATGTATTTTCGGTCGCGAAGGTGGTACAGAGAAGTTGATCGGGAACTTTTTCCATTGTGTTCGGCCGGATACTTCCACCGCTCATTTCCGCACTCGACCTCGGCCCCGGGAAGTGAAAAGAGCGAGTTGCGCGATCGCATCTCATCGAACGAAATGCGAAGAGGTGGGGATTAGCACCCAGAAGTATTCCAGCTTTGTTCCTTTACCTAGGCATTTTTCGGTATTCCGTATGACCGACTTCCGCGTTTTGTGCTTCGGGCGGTGGAGGTCGGAAATCGCTCCTTAATGGGATCCGAGCAGTTCTTTCTCTGCCAGTGTCTATTTGCGTTCATGGGAGGCTACGGCCATTTCGCTGTTTCGGGACTCGCTCCAGAATTGAACCAGATAACGATAAGACCGCAAAGGAAAGCCCTTTGTCGTTCTTTTGCGGACCTTGAAGTAAACTGATGTTAGTCGGGCATTGAGTTAGCCCAACGTTACACGGTTTGAATCCCGATATCAACGTAAGCTTTTGTGCTTGTCACGGGTTGATTGCGTAAGTAGAATTCAATCCGACCTTATAAAAACCAGAATATTACTACAGTGGTACTTTGGTTAACGACGGCCTTTGTTATCGACGCATTTGGTTAACGACGTATGGTTGTGATAAAAAATTGTCACGGGTAACGACGCAGACTTTGGTTTACCTTCTGGTGAAGATTGGCAATTAAAAATTTCTTTTATGATTATTCATTTTATTTGATGTAATACTAATGATAGCTTTTTGTATATATTATTAATGATTACCTCTTGTTGCAAATATAGTAGTATAATATTATATTTCCCAATGGTGGCGTAGTGGTTATCGTGCTAGCCTAGGGACGCCGAGGTACCGGGTTCGAATCCTGGTCAAGGCATGGTTGTTTGTTTTCAAGAATTTTCATGAAATTCACAGACATTGGAGCGAGAATTTTCAGCGAATGAATTGAGATCAAGCGTGATTTTTGACATTTATGTAATGGTAATTTAGCACATATGGAAAGCGAAACTAACCTAAAATAACATAAAACGAAGCATCCATCGGGAACTGATCATTACTTTTAATTTCCAATCATATTTTATTCAGTTCCCTGTTGATTAATTCTTGGGAACTGAATAGAGCACACCGACGATGCCGTCACATTGTGAAACTCGGTATCAATGGTAGAGGAGTAAATAACTCGATGAAAATTTCACGCTGGTTATTGTGTAAAACTTAACTAAGTTATTCGTACCTCTTTCTTCGGGATCGATTCTGTACTCTACCGAATGATTCGTGAATACTTCAGAGCATGTATTCTTACTGAATTGCAAACAGCTCTTTTGTGCCATTACTAAACGAAGGGCAAATAGTATTTGGATGAAAATGAAAGGATTTTAAAAACCAACGTCATCTGAATTATGACAGGGCCAGAAAATTTTCGATCGAACCGCACGTGGAGACAACATCGATTAGGTGTAGAAACTGGAAGAGAAAAAGTCTGCCGCAGCCGGGAATCGAACCCAGGTCCGGGGCGGTCCTCTGTCCTCTAAGCTACCACGACAGAACGATCCCTCCTTCAATTTCTTGTGCTATGATGGGACTCTGTGTACTGCGGAGGGTCCATCGAAGATGGCTCCAAACTCCTGCGCACACGTGGGACATCAAAGATGCCACCTCACCATCATAGCGGACTTCCTTGGGGCCAGGAACGGCGAAGTAATGAAGTGACGAGAAACGCATGGTTCACATGCTTTGAATTTAGATGTAGAAATTGAAAGAGAAAAAGTCTGCCACAGCCGGGAATCGAACCCGGGTCCCCCACTTTCCGGGTTCGATTCCTGATTCCCACTTCGATGGACCCTCCGCAGTACACAGAGTCCCATCATAGCACAAGAAACTGAAGGAGGGATCGTTTAGAGGACAGAGCACCCGCCCGGAAAGTGGGGGACCCGGGTTCGATTCCCGGCTGCGGCAGACTTTTTCTCTTTCAATTTCTACATCTAAATTCAAAGCATGTGAACCATGCGTTTCTCGTCGCTTTATAACATCGATTTGAAGAAATGAAGATTTAGATACGCTGAAATTAGGAAATTTCCATAAAACCTCAAATGTAGTAAGTTGAATAGTTCAAGCAAATATATTTTATTACGGTACACTACCAGAAAAACTTGCTTCTAGAACGTTCTTAGTTGGCGCTAAATGACATTTCATGATGACGCGCTTTCTTATACTATAGCCTCCCTGTTTTATGTATATTTATAATACGAAAGGCTCTCTTGGATTTTTCCTCGGTCGATGTACTCCCTACTCCGCGTTCCACTAAGTGTTTTACAATATCCCCACTGCATATGTTCCTTGGCCTCTTTTTTGGTCGATGGATGTTCTTGGAAAGCAATTTTATTTCAAGGACGGTTTGCCTCTGCTTCCTGCTCTTCCGTCGTCTAGCATTTCCGCCATTTTAGGCATCTTTCGCTACACAATTTCTAGATCGATGTCCACGTTTCTCATCGGTGAGCCAAGTCATAACTTCAACTACAGAATGTTTATTTTGATAGACGCTGATGGGAGGGATGAAAATTAAATGCTTGAGGATTTCGGAAACGATTATGATAATAGTTTGATTGCTTTCTAACTCGATTTACGAATTTCTTTACTAATGCAAGTTTCACTAAAAAATAGGTATATAAAAGGATAAATCTACAGATTTTCTATGCAGATAATTTGAGGAGTTTCCTTTACTAAGCGAGTGATTGTCCATCAGTGTGAGTGATACTCCACCTTCGGAGTAAGGTCCGTAAGCTTTGCTCTGGAGACGGAGTAATATTTTACTATACAATTCTAATAATTGTTATATAGTGTATCTAATTATAATAATTTATTATCATAATTACTGTATTATCATATTTACTGGCTGTAAAGAAAAAAGTTGAAGATGAACAACAAAGAATGAGATGATGAAAGATACGACCTATAATGACATCACGAAATACTACCATTACTTTCCCTATACAACTAAACATTACTACCTACACCCCGAGGAAAAGGACAAGAAAATAGTCTGATAGGACCAGGACTCGAACCTGGAATCTTCCTCCATGCAGTTGCTTTATCCAGTTAAAGAGCAAAAACATATTCTCAAGCCGTTTTGTGACATTTTTTTTTGTATTCCAAGGCAAAGGGGTTTCGTCCGACTGTGTGGCATCGTCCACGGTCAATGTTCATGGTGAGGAACCGGCCATACAAGGCGGTGGAATGGAGAACCTTCCTTAAGGATGACACACAAGGAAAAGGGTTAACGTGACTTGTCCGTTTTTCTTTGGGATTTTTCCTAGGTGCACGCCTTATCGTGCAAACTTACCTTTACCCTTTTCCTTATGATTACTACTTACATTATTAAAAACCCGTTGCAATATAAGAGACTTAGCGTTCGCTTAACAATAATAAATGTTTTATCTTGTACAGTTTTTTTTCTTGCACACCCGTGGTAAGTTTAACTGTTTCGACACTCAGTCATTTATAACAATATGCCGATTTTGTATCAAAATACCTTTTCGGATTTATGTGTTCGAAAAAATAATGGAATACAACTGCTTTAATTACGAAAACCCTGCATTTCAGTTCCTATATAACAAAAGAGAATAGCAAGTAAGAAGAAGTGTGAAAAATAGCGACATGAATGGGACTCGAATGAGTAGGCGTTACATTTTCTGGGCATTCTAACAACTGAACTACCATGCCAAGTCTATTCTACACTGCTAACTGCAAACCCCCAAAGGAAATCACAAGGATTGAGGAAAGGTGTTTTAACTTTACATGGTAAAGCCTTGCATCCTCAATCTTTGCGAAAAGTAGTTAATCCAAAGTAAGTTTCGCCAAATAATCCCCCACCATGACACTTACTGGTCACATGTTTGGGAAAAATCAAAAGAAAAATTGATTGGCGGAGAAGGAAAAGCCTCATGCAGGTCTAGTTCTGCTTTCCGCTAGATTGAGGATTGAGTGCTAGCGGAAGTTTTTCTCTTTCTATGATTAGCAGATTGTTGACATATGTCTTTATCACTTGTTTCAGTACAGCAAACTAATGTAAATACGTTCGTAAGAAAAAATTACATAATTTATTAAATATTACATGTTACAAAACTAAACTAAGTCCACAATATATATATATTGGACTTAGTTTAGTTTTGTAACAATCTTTAATAAGGTATGAATATGTTCCACCAAATACCGCTTGATATGTTCCGAAGTTATATAATCATTTTAATGCTAAACATTATATACTTTTGAGGACGGATATGAAACAGTTTGAATGGTCAGTTCTGTAATAGACGGTTGCGAGGGTTGTCTTTTGTTTACAATATGCCATAAAAACGGGAGATAATGGAATGCTAGAAAGAAAAGATATTAGAGGCAACAGAAATAGTAAATGACAGTATTCATCATTCATAGAGAGAAAATTATATTATGATGTACATATATAATATTGTACATAATATAAAGGTTTACAGAGCAGTAAAATTTTACTTTAAAGCAATTTTTATCTATTACAAACTCACAGTAAATTGATCATTAAGCGCTATTAAACGACTCTTAATCTTAAACAAAGTGGAGTTCAAACGCATCAAACAGAATTGTCATACTTCGCGTTTTCCGTCCGGTAAGCATAACATTTTATTTTGATTCCTTTCAACTATGTGGCATCATAGATTACAAAATTTAGAAAACGTTTATTCTCAGTTTTAAAAATCCTTTACATAAATCGTTTTTTATGAATGGAAGTTAATGCGGAAAGGTTGTTTACACTTTTAACTGAATTTCTCTGAAAATTAACGCTTTTTTCTATCAATTTTCACCGTTTCACGGCTCACTATAACGTTTTATACTTCTCGACCCTTCTCGTGACATTTACCCGTAACGTATTTCTACCATCCATGGAATTCCTACCTACAGTTTTAAGAGTTTTGGGCGAATTTTGGCCATACGATGTACTAATTTAGACATATTTATACATCAGAATGCTGTTGTGTAGACATTTTACAAAAATAAAGAGGAAGTAAGCTGTTGTATGATTAATGTAAAATTAAAGAAATCTCAAGGAATAACAGGTGTGCAAAACTGGGATTCGATCTCCCACTTTCCGGGCAGATGTTCTAATTCAGTTAGAACATATTCTGAATAGAATATTCCGTTATTCTACTACTCCTTGGGATATAACCGCACGGCTCTTCTGTGCTTAGTAATTTACTTTTCCTGAATCCCAAAGAAATGTTTTCAATCATCGATCTCAGTATGAAAGTTGTATGCTTATTTTTATAAGAAGAGATGGATTAAATATTTGGGATATTCCAATTGAAGTTGTCGAGTTCGAAAAGTGATTAGAATTCCCAAGGAGAAACGGACGTGGGCCGATAAAACACTTCAATCGGTTTACCAACATAAAAAGAGAAATTAAATAGAAAAATGCAGAAGAGCTTAATCGATCTGTTCTGTGAGCAGTGGAATATCAGCGAAACTACGTAAGGTATCCAATTTTCCCATAGATATTGCGGTGAAATCCGACAAGAGATTAAATATGTCAATCTCCCGCAATAAATGTGTTGCGTCGGTGGAAGTAACTGGCCACTAATCCCATACTAATTCATTCAAACAAATGTACAATAAGAGAAGGCAACATTGTATGTATTCTACATGCTTTAGTAGAAATTTTCTCTCGGTGCGAATTTATTTTTGTTACCTTTTCCTTAATATAAAACAGTCAGTGCGGTCGACCAACATCCTAATATACAGTAGTATTGAAATTTGTATCTATTTGTACGTAGAAATTTGTATCAATTCCACGGGGATCGGGAACCGTGCAATATTGACGGTTTTTCCATCGCCTACCCTAGCTATCACCACCCCAGTAACTTTATTAAAATTTCTGAAATTAAATCAACATATTTCTTTTCAATTTTTCTGTAGAAACCAAAAAAATAGTAAATTTTTCTCTTTGCCGTAAAGTTTTTCGTAGTTTCGGACTTGTTTTGTTACATCCTAAATCATGCTTCATCAAATTTATGGCGGATTTCCACCGGAGAAAGTTCGAAATGTAGCAGAATAATCAAGTTTAAGTATTCGTTATGCAAAAAAACCTTCATGAAGTCGAACTTTGACTCTTTTCGCTAAAAAGATAACTCAGTTAAGTAAAGCAACCGATAAAGAAAAACAGTTTTAATGATTAGGATTCTCGAATTCACAACAGACGTACAAATGAAGGAAATTGACCGAGAAACTATTGGGGCAATTGGGTTCGCTGATATACCTCATTCAGCCCCCGAGCGTACATGACGTGACATTCTGTTTTCCAGAAAATCCCGATATTCGTTAGCGAGAATTTTCTTTGACCGCAGTGGTCACGCCTTGAAGATCTGCCCGGACGAAAAAGTGGCTCCTTTTCTCCGCACAATCTCCTGAATCAATATTCGCTGATAAGAGGCCACACCACGCAAACGAATTGAAGACGTCCATCCGCCCACCGCATGGATGTAATCATAACGCGCCTTCGGAGCCTTTGAATGAGCACGAATGGGAAATGTTGGCGAAGGGCGAGCAGTGATTACAACCCCTTTTGAGCACTCTTCGCCCCGCCTTCTTGGACCTACTCCCACTCACATAAAAGGGTTCTCGATGGTCTCAAGGCCAGGGGCTCTCCGCATCGAGACATCTTTCTCCCTACGGTGAATTCATCTATAGAGAAGAAACTCTTGGAGAGTCTCTCCTGGGTCGCTCCGAATGTATAAGTAGGCGCTTCCACTAATGCATGTCTCGAAATTCAAGAGGGCTCTCGAATTTTCTTTATGCCGTATGAATCCCTCAAGTGGAAATGTCAGGGGAGGTGAAATGTCCTTCATGGATTACCCGAAGCTGGTGCTATCGCACTAATAAACAGCTCAAGAGGGTCATCAATAGCAGTTGACCACGTCTATGCGCGGAATTAAGTTCCTGGTGGACGACGTGTGCATAAAATCCAACGTAGGAAGAGCTTAATGCCGATTCAACTATTTATGCATCTGTTTGTTATTTTTTACGTGATTATCACTCAAGAAAGATATCCTTTACGAGCTCATGAAAGTGATACTCCAATCTTAAGAAAGGAATATCTTCCATGTACATACATACCTACGACTTATCGTTCCTCCTGCCTCTAAATATTATTTTGTTTTCGTAAGGCGAACGAGTAATTTTGTATTTGCACGTTTAATGGCAGGGGTGACCAAATCTCATGCTAATACTTATAACTATATATATACTTATATATACTAATACTTATGTTAGAGTGGTAAATACTAAAAATTTTCAGACTCGGTATCAAAAAAATATTTTCTAAACCTAAACAATAAAGTGATCAATTTCAAATCATTTTATTGAGCATACTGATAGAAAAATTTAACTTAGATTTTATTTCTATTCTTTTTTAAGATTGGCAATATGGTCACAAATTATACAGCAGGTTGAGATATGGTAGAAATCCACGATACATCAATAGCAAAAAGATAAATGATGGAAGAAACATGGCTTCGGTTTTTATGTTAAGTTTAATAATTGGCATGGGTGTTAATATTACGAAACGACTCTAAAGATTCAAAGGAACTGTGTGCGGATCGAGAATTATATATTTGTCCAAAGAGAAACCAACATGAAAAAAATCTGAAATAACCGGGACTCGAACGCAGGTCTTCCGCTTTTCGGGCGACTGGTTAGCCACGAGCTATCTTGCCAGAACACTTATCCATGCTATTTGGGAGAGTTTGTAGGTAAGAGAGAGTGTTTCGTTTGACTAAGAAGCATATCCCACACCCACGACCTCATTGAGGCATTTGCCATACAAAGTGATGGAAGAGGAACCGGTCTTAAGGATGTCACGCAAGGAAATTCATAAGGAAGTTATTTCACGAAAATTTTTTGCGGCTTGAATATTCCCAAGTAGACGTGAAAAAGCGGAAGATCTGGCTATAGTCTCGGTATTGTGTGACTTTTTAAATGTTCCTTTCTCCTTGTGAATATTCCTAGCCGCAAGACTTTTCTAGCAATACATCTTTATCATCCAATACGTCCAAGCTCTACTTTGTGGAACGTCGCTATACCAAAGAAGTAGGAACGAACACTTAATAATTTCCACAGAAAGTATTATTCATTTGCGACTAGTTTCGTCTCATGTAGACACCATCTGGCTTGATAATGTCTAAATGTAGGCGAAACTAGTCGCAAATAAAATATATCTTCTGCGGAAATTACTTTGTGTTGATTCCTTCTTGTTCAGTAATTTCCTTATCTCTTATGTGCATTTTTGTTTTTGTAATGTTCTCTTCGTATCTTTTAGCTATTACTATCGGTGGCTTTGCGCAGGTTTTTCACACTCTCGTTCCCAATGGGTTTTTACCTGTGGATGATTTTTTCCTTAGAATCTCTTAGGTTTATTATTCCCACACTTCATCTAATATTTCTTTTCTCTTTAATTAATAACTGTATGAAATATGAAGATGGGTTGGATGAAAGAGGAGATTTTTAGTCTCAATCTCCCCCAAATAAATAAAGACGATCCCTTTTCCTTGCTTACATTGGCCTTAGAGATGCTATTCGAGAATTAATTCAGCATATAAAGGAAGGAATATTCTTAGAACTCTATTCGCTTACCATAAGGTAGAATTACTATTCCTTTCCTCGTCTTCACGGCGTATCTTCACAGCTACGTAAATGTAANACGCAAATATTTGCACGCATTGTGCATATAATAATAATAATAATAATTTTATTTGTCCAAGGAAACAATAATACAAAGTTATGTTAATAGGACACGTAAATGATTACATCAATCAAAATAGAACAAGAAGAATAAAAATGACATGGCAGTGATGGATAACATGTAAAAAACTAAAGCATAAAATACATTAATCATAATTACATTCTTTTGAGTTCTAAATACTCTTTGGTGCTGTAATAACAATGGGACATTAACTTAATGGGATAAGTTTGAGATGTTTAATCAAATTAAAAATAGGATTTCCATAAACGGAGTGCATTTTCAGGCAAATAAAACAACACGAAAGGCTTTTAAATCCAAATAAAGTTCAAGACTGACTCTAAAGAGTTGCTACTACATAAAAATAAAATTCACGATATGTGTAACAGTTGTCGTATTTCCGTTTGAAGATGTTTCGATGTATCGGTAATTGTCATCGAAGGCACTTTGAAAGTTCTGCTGCCTTTGTTTATTATGTTAAATATAGAGGTATATCAATGTCCAAACTGATGACGAAGAAAGGACAATTTATTTTCAAGGGCACTTACAATTTAAGAAATAATAGCTGAATGGATTTGCTAGCTTGGCTGGTTATCTGCCAAGTTGATCGTCGGTTAGATGGCTGAGATAATGCAAACCAAAGTGGGTTTGACATCAAAGGAGCTTCTTCAGGTGTGGCAGCTCATTTAGCCACTAGATGGGAAGATTTTCATGTTCCAGTTTAATCTGGATTGGATAGGGACTTCTTTAGACTTTTGCGGAAGGAACGTATTTCTCAGAAAAACGATTACTTGGAAACATTTTGCATGACGTGTTAGCTTCCATTCGTGAGTTGAATGTTTTCAGATAATTTAACGAACATTAATAGTGATCCGATCAAAGACCGATTAGTTAGAGCGATACTTAAAGACCGATAGCAATTGCTGTTTAGAGCTTTTCAAGAACTCTAGTGTTTTTCAGTATTTTTATTATTAAATAGGATCTAATTTCCTGAAATAAGTGGTTCCTGTCTTTTTTCATTTTTCCAACCAGTTGGGGTGGAATTCCTTCGGTCAATGAAATTTGTAGTGAAGATATACTGAGAACTGAGAACCTTGGCTGGAATAACTTTTACTTTTGTACATACCTTCTCATAGTAAGTCATTAAAAAATTTGACTAAAGAGGCATTCATCCTACTCCATATCAGTGGATAAACAAACGCTGCTTTCGTTTTCTTTTCTGCCAAATTCGTTCTATCAGTATTACATAGAAGAATTTAAGGTCTCGATCTCTAGTGAAATTTCATAATTTATATCAATTTCGATTTTGTTTTGAATTTATAACTTTCATGTTCCTTCCAAATTCATGATATGAGCAAATGTTATTCAATGTAATTGTTAATTGAAATATTACATTTGGATTGGTTTGACCAGGTTTGTTTTGAGTATAAAGTGATACCTCGAATTACGAACGATATACGAACTTTCCCCCGAACTTTTTGCTATTAATTTCTAACCTCTTGATACTAACCGAAAAAACCAAAGATATATAATGGAAAACTGGGTTTCGAGACACGAAATTTTCAAGTAACGAACTTCGAACAGGAAGGAATTCAGTTCGTAAGTCGAGGCACCATTGCATGTAATCTATTCTGGATTCGAGATCTCTCAGAACTGATACTTATTATTAAAAATGTATTGAAAAAGTGTTGATGTAAGATTTAATTGACGAAAGCACTTAAGGAGTAGCAGTATAACTAACGCATTCTACTGCCCCGTTCCTGAATAATAATAGGAATCAAGCATTATTGGCACGTATTGGCACCAATCGGAACGTATTAAAGCACAATATGCCTGTAACATAAACATCAATAGACATCTGTCCCACATAACTAGAGCCAAAGCTGTAGTAGCAAATACATGCGTTAGATTACATGATTCCGATATCGTTGAGCTCCCATACGGTGCGAATAGCTCAGGTGTAAATAGCTAACTTCCACTTGCTTGCGCTACCTTTTATCGAGAAAAGTGTTTGCTATATGTTAACTGAAACTATTTCAATAATATGATAAACATACAATCCTTTAATGTTCTTACAGCTAAACTTTCGACTAAAATTTTAAAGCAAATATTTTCAGCAAATTTCTCACTCATTCAAAATAAAGAGGAAAAGAGATAAACTTTCTCTCAAATACAAATTTATTTGAGAGATACAGGCATAACATCAGATATAATAATAATAATAAATTTTAATTTGCTCTAGGATTTTCCCATGGAGCAGAAAAAATACAAAGATAATACAAAAGAAAAAATACAAAAATTGCTCAGCAGCAATAGACATCAATATAAAACACAGATGGAGAAATAAACATGAGTATGAAATACAAAACAAAACAAAATTTAAACATTTGCAGTAAAACGATGATTAAAATTTTTTTCTTTAAATACCCGTATTGAGCTGGAATGTTTTTTGTGTTAAGCTAAAACAAGTTCCGTTGTTAAAGAAAGTTTAAAATCATCCAAAAATCGTCATAAAATTGTTTATTGGTACATTTTTGAAGAATCGCTGATTAAGGAGATTGAAGAAATCATATCGGAATTCTGATATGCAGATTTATTGTAATATTCGGTGTTTAATATTATACCTAAGTGTGCGGGCTGTATAGGATAAAGGAGGGGCACTTGAATATGCATCAAAGAAGGCGTAAAAGTAAAGGTACGAGGGAAAGGATAGGTTAAAAGTAATGATTATTGTATATTTTGCTAGTTTTTTGGAAGGATACCTGCAAGTGCATGGATTCAGAATTTATCAAGACAGAGTTTGTGGCGACATTTTTCCTCCAAAACGAAGCAAGAATTTGTATGAAGCATTTCCAGTATTCTGTATTTGAAATAGGATAACGCGATGAGTTTACAAATGCAAACGAGAATGACAGACATTCTTACTATTTCCGGGCAAGAAATTCGGATGTCACTTTTATTGGGATTTCAAAGCATACGTCAATCAATCGATATGTTATGGAGGTAGATGGACGTGGATCGTAATTTTGAATGTAAGAGAAAAATAAAACGTCGATAAAAATCAACAAAATGAAATTGAAAAAAACATGAATGTACCTTGAAGTGCGGTGCCAAAACGGGAATTCGGAGGGCATACCAATGGTTTTAGTGTTGGCATCCGTCCGCAAGTTGAATGTGTTGCGTACGCGTTCTATGCTCTAAATTATTAACGTCAAAAATTGCAGAATATTTTCCGGTGGTTTTAATATATGAAAAATTGCTCAGATATTCCCTGAAAATATTAGCACTTTGCTTTGGGGTGAAGGTCCTCTCCTGAAGTTATATTTACATGTTAGTTTCTTCATTCTTAAGCCCAACAAACGTTTAAGACGTTAGACATTTTGGAGTTTTAGGTTAACTTTGACCTTAAATGCTATTTTGTTAATAATCGACCTATTTGGCCTTGAATTCCTGCCTGGACTCCGTACAAGGAGTTAAAAATCAATCAATTATAGCGTAGAAAAAGAGCAAACTACCATTTTCATTACTTGTATATCTTTCATATCCACTTATATGTATATTTTCGGTTGAGTTTATTGAATTGAATATTTGGAGCTTTTTTCTTGTGATGGTAATGATAAATTTGAGTTAATTTCGACCTTCTATGTGATATATGTAATGAAATGTATGAGCTAGAATTCCACATTGGCCCTATTCGGTATTAATTGATAAATATTCCATAGAGAGCGTTTGGATCGGAAAATGTGAAATTATGAACATTATGCACGATTGCAATATAACTTTTGCCTCTACCACATTATATATTCTTTTTTTTTTAGATGTTCATGAATTCTCTCACAAATTGCAATTTTACCTCAACATTTAATTTCAATTATGTATATTATATTCGATTGATCTATGTGGTGCTAAATGCCTATTTCGAATGTTTTTTAAATGATTTCGCCCGTGATGCTCAATATCGGCGCAAATTTTATTCGACGTGAACATAGTACTAAGAATTCAAATATTTAGTTCTTTTTTTTAAAGAAAAATAGATCTGAAACAAAGGGAAAGAAGTGTGAATAATATTTTTCTTCACGAAACTCTGTAATAATTCAAAATATCAAATTATTGTCTTACAAAATGTCAATATTGCATAAAACGAAATGGCCGAAACAAGCAGCCGAAATTCAACCGATTTCATGCTAATCGTGTCAATATTAGGCATATTTTTAAACACTTTAGTACATTTATTTGCTCCCTCTGTCATCTGAAAATGATTAAATTTATTGTATCTATAGCAGAATAAAATTTGTGATATCCTTATTTCGAATGCTTGATAGTTATTCATTGTGGTACGTTGAAAATACCAAATCACATTACTTTTATAAATACGAACCAACTTATGTGAAAAAGTCAATAACAAAAATCAATAAACCAAAAATTAAAGTTAATGGTAGAATAAAATGGCGATTGAAGAATTACAGGAAATATTAATGTCACATGGAAAATATCGCTATTACATTTACATTTAAATCCCGCAAGCCGCCAATGGCTCGTGGCCGGGGGTGCAAAAACACCGATAATCCTATCACACCCTAACTGCAATTAGCTTCTCTAATACTACGAGGGAAAAACGACCAGAAGTATCTATCGGTCTTGGCAATCACTTCCCTGAACCGCTTCTTAGTTTTCTCTCGGAGTTCACGCACGTTGCTAACTGGAATAACAATGTCAGCTATCTCGTCGATGAGATCTGTAGCGATAAACTTTTCGAAAAGCTTACGTTGGTAATCAAGTCTTCCATCCTTAAGCGAAGTCCATCCGAGGGATTCTATCATAGCCGAAACTCTAATGTCGAATTTAAAATCTCCCTTGACAAACCTAGCCGCTCTATGTTGAACTATCTCAAGATTGGAGACTAATACTACTTCGTGAGGACCCAGATTGCACAGCAATACTCGAGGAGAGGTCGAATTAGGGAAAAGTACTAGTATTATTGAAGTATGCAATGAAACCGTCTTTGAGGAAATGTAATATCTTAATGAGGAAAAAATCAATATCTTACTTGGTGGAGAATAGCGATAATCTTATAATGTTTGAAGGAATCAGTTGCTTGTAATTTTCGAGTCTCATTACGCCATGCAACATCACATGACTTTTGCTTAGGTCTGGGTCAGCTGCCTCACTTGCCCGTCCTACTTAGCGCACTCAAATAATTTCCTGCTAAACCTAAAAATTCAAATGCTCTACTTTCTATTACGTTTTCGATCAACTTTATTTTCCGCATTTTATCATTCCATATTTTAACGAGTGATATCGTCAATTTTTTCACGATATTTACCGACCTGGATCGGTACGTTTCTGTTTCCCCCCTGTCGCTTTTATACTTCGTAATGGTGAGCAGTTCGCACTTTTTTGGAACATAGGCCCTAACAGTATATCTATATTATTAATATTTTTTTTATCAGCTCTGGGGGACTTGCTCATAAGAGCTGGAAGATAAGTGCATTTTTGCTCTCAAAAATTGATACAATGAAACAATGTCACATGTTACTTATCCTATCTGGTAAAGAGTTCCAAAATTGGGAGGCTGTTATTAAGAAGGAGTTAGCATAAATGTTGGTATGAGGAAAAGAGTAAGTGAAGAAATTAAGGCCGGATCGAGTGTTGACAGAAAAAATCAAACCTTTACGAGTAAAGAGATCGAAGATATATTGTGGCTGCGAATTCCTGAATAATTAATAAAAGTATGAACATAGCATTTCTTTCTCACGTCTGGTTTGAGACAAATTAGTTCCCGGCGAAAAGAAGATATATGATATTCTATTCGAAGACTGAAAATAAACCTAATACAGCTATTTATAAGGCGAAGAAAGTTGAGCTCGTTACCATAGGATAAATCACTGTACACAAGGGAACAATAGTCAAATACTGGAAAAACAGGGGTGCAAACAAGAATTTTACGTGCCAATTGCGGGAGATTATTTCGTTGTGGGAATATTTGGTATACCATGGGAATGAGTTCTGTAGTTACCTGACGATTCTTCCTCGGTAGCTGAACCGGTCGTTGAAATAAATCCTGGGGAAATCTCGAAAGTGTTTATTTTTCATACCATGGCTTTCCAACAAGTCACGCCTTCTCATATTGATTCCTTTAGCACTTTTCAGTTCCCAAGTTAGATGAAAACCATAGGATCTGAAAATATTANTAATATAATGCATCAGTTTCTTCCAATTAATTAGATCTCAGTCCACATCATTCAAATTTATGAGAATTATGAATCTCAGTACAATGCGTTAGTCTTAACTCGCGTGTGTATTAAAATAAATTAGCCATCGATGCTCGTGTTTTAGGCTCACTGAAAAAGTTCATAGAAGGCAAAAATCAGGCGCGCACCCAGGGGGGTTGTTGACGGCTCCCAAAGTTTTTACAAGTATTTGTTCGGAACCAGATTTTAAAGGTCTTATTAATATATATTTGTGCGCTTGAAATGTAGCTTTATAGGCAATAATTTCTTATGACGAGAATCAATTATTTCACAAGACGTCGTAAACTGGAAGGAGTACAAGAGATTATTATTTACAGTCCTTATGAATTTAGCCTCCCTAAGCGAAAATTCTGGAATCGCTCTGCATTAACCACATTTTTTGTTAAATTTTGAGTGTTATAATTCTTCGTCTCTGCAAAAATACGCGAACTATTTTTTTCTGTAAACAATCTACTCCTTTTGCAAACATAACCTGAATGTAAAAATCATAAAATCATGGCAAATGAAATATACGTATGGAGTAGAAACGAAAAAAGTTAAATAAAAACAAGGTCTAAAAGAGTCTAATCTGTATTAGAATAAGTCGCCGCCCAAACGAAAGGTTGAAGTTTTAAGCTTACATCAATTAAGTATTACGTGTCCTATTTAAAAAATTCATATAACATTTCTCTACATTAATACAAAATAGAAGGTTTTATGGGATCAACTGCATAAATTGAAAACTCATCTTCTATATTTTCCCTACGACTTTCTTATCTGGGTAAGGCAATCTCATTTCCAACAACGTGCTGTATTTATCAAGATGTCCTATTATCACTGCCCCAAAGGGTTAACCCATGGAATCCGTGGAGTTGTAATTCGTGGCCATCTTGCGCCAAATCTACAAGCTACCTGGAAAATCCACCCGGCGGAAATATTACGGTTTGATAATAGCCCTCGAGAGATTCAGGAGCTAACTTAATTGCTTTCTCGAAGACTAACCGGGCGAATGAAGACGTTCATATTCTCCTCGCTTCGTTTAATGACAAAAGAATCCCCAAGCTCGATACTATCTATCATTAACATGCCCCGACCGATTAAGAAAATCATTCTGTCGGGTGAAATGGTACACTAACAGAAAGGCGAAGGTCACTTTTCATCCCAAGGAAGAATGGACTTGAAAACAGTCTGACGGAACCGGGAATCGAACCCGGGTCTCCCAATTGCCGGTCGGGTGCTCTGTCCGTTGAGCTATCCCGGCAGAACATTTCTCCAAGCCATTCAGGAGACTTTGTTGGCAAGGACGTTTCGAGTTCGTCCACATGAACGGATCATGAAGTCTTCCGAATGGCTGGGAAAATGTTCTGCCGGGATAGCTCAACGGACAGAGCACCCTACCGGCAATTGGGAAACCTGGGTTCGATTCCCGGTCCTGTCAGACTTTTTTCAAGTCCAATTTTTCTTGAGATTTTTCCTTGGTGCGCACCATCTTGCGCTACTTCGCCCTTACTCGTTTTTCTTGTCACTCTTCATACTTTCCTGTACTCAATAATTTACGTTGGTTTAATTAATGAAGTTTCCTAATCGACGTCCTAGATTAGGGGTGAGAAATCTTTTATCTTAGGAAGGTATATAGCGATCAGGACGCACTTGGCAATACTCTAAATTTAAAAATTACAAAGCCGAAATGGTACAATAGAACGTCTTTATTCAGGGCGAGATTGAGACTAAAAAGTTTCCTCTTTCATTTAACCATGTCATTTTAAAAGTGGATAAAGATAGAGAAAAAATAGCAATAAAAATAGGAAAGGAAGAAACTACAGAGTGGATTTTACAAAAACCTAAGCCCAAAACTTAGGAAGAAATGTCCACAGCAGGAAAACACCCGCAGGAAGGGGGGTGTGAAAAACCTACGACACCTACAGATAGTGATATCTAAATTTTTAACGAAAAATCCAAAAAAATAGAATAACCTGAAAAGAAAACATCAACAATAAAAGGAAGAAAGCATACAATGGCATGGCAAAGTTTCCACACCAGAAGACATTGAGGCTATTACATCATTGTTAGGATATAATCTTTGTAAGCCAAACAGCAGGAAAAACGAGTTAGAAACGAGTTGGAAGATTAATTAGCGCTCGCTAAATCACTGGTAACATATGATGGAATACTCCCATTAGAGCAGTTTAATGCTCATCTCTTACGTAAAAGATGGAAAGAAAGGAAATTAATGCATCTGACCACTCCTTGAGTCTTCGGTTTGATAGCAAAACCCGCCTTCTTCCGCTATCCCAGCAACCTCAATGAGTCAACTAATATGCAGAAGATACCTCCGCAGTTTATCATAACACATGAGTTCATCGGAAGAGGGAGAAGATGCCCCGCGGCGCTCTATGTGACCGTCACGCGCCTATCCATTTCTGTTGATATNAGGACCTCGGACGGCAGGTTGTGCCACTATGTGGAGACTGCCAGTCTTGCTCACAAAGCATTCCCTTAACAGTGTGAGAGAGATGCGGCACGGTAGTTCAGTGGTTAGAATACCTGCCCGGAAAGTGGGAGACCTGGGTTCGAGTCCCAGTCGTGTCGCTATTTTTCACACTTGTTATTCCTCTAGGAAGAGTAATTTATTTTCACTTTACGTAACGAGCGAGACCAAGAAGCAATATTATTTAAATCAGCGAATTTCTTTCAGGAAATGAAGAACAAGTCGTACTGAACGTTATGACGCATTTGGCCAAATCGCAGTAGAATCCACACCTATTGATTGCACCAATGATATTCCGGATATGAGCAATACCACCCCTTTAGTGTCGCTGGAGTACCCTAGGAGGCGCTTGAGGCAAGAGTATTTTATCCACTCGCTGGTCACTTCCTTTATCAATTGATACATGCATGACCGGACATACCCATAGGCATTGATCTTTCCTCAGTTCACCGGGGCCTCAAATATATGGGATCTTCGGTAAAGGTTGATGATGTTTTCAAACAATCATTGGTCTTCCTTACACATGCTTTCATAAGGCTCTCTTTCTAGAACCTTTAATGATCTTCCATGTAACTCTCTGACTCAGGAATATCTGTGGATACTTTAGGACTGTTCAAGCATAGTCTGGTCCATTTCAGAGCAATGTTAGTTTTAGCCATCAACGATTTATTGCTGTATCTCTTGAGGAAAGAAGAAAAAGAGATGAGTTACAGCTATGAAAATATTTGCAGAGGAAACTGCGATTTTTGCAATCAATAGCACTCTTAGAATAGGGCAGACGAGACCTCACATCCCGGGTCCAATTCTTCTCAATTTGGTTTAAAGTACCATTGAATCGTTCTATATTTATATAGAAAGGGAAATAGGGAGAGGCCTCACTAGTAGAATAGCCTAGGGAAGGGATAGCGAAACTTTTGTGGGAAGAGTGCCATACTTGATAATATAAAGGACAGTTGCCAATGTGGTGCTAAACAATAAAGTGAGATGCTGATGTTACCTATTTTATTGTCAACGAAGGGATAAAGATGTTGTAATTAACGTAAAATAATCACTAATGACAGTTTATAATGAACAGATTCCACATTTATTTACCCTGGGGATTCTTTTTCTTAAGTGAAGAACCGCGATAAGGATAGCGGCGGTAGAGTTTCAAGTGCCAAGAAAATTCTCCCGCGTTTCCCTTTGAGCACGCGTACCAAAGGCTCGCCAGTCTAAGTCATCTAAATTGCCAATTAGGGATTCAGTGGATGTTGGTAGGTTTCTCAACGAGGACGTTGGCCGTGGACAATATTCGGTCGAAGCCACTTTGCCCTTTCCTACTAATTCTCCCAAAAACGACTTGCAGGATATTCTGGCTCGACAGATATGTTGGATAAAGCATCCGCCCGGAAAGTGAAAGATTTATCAGTTAGTGTCGTATTCGAATCTTCGGCTCCGAATTCGGCAGCCTGATACGAAATGACGTCACATTTGAAGGGATACACTATCCGTGCGACCACGTAAGCAATTCCCAAGTCGCACGGAAAAGCACATTCGGCTGGACTTCGGACATGGCTGATTTTTCTCATGTGCATGCCTTTGCGAGCAAAGTTACTTAAGCCCTTTTCCTTGTATGATATTTGTAACATTGAAGTTCAAATTTAGTTGTTAGGTTAATTAAAGGTGAAGGGTATGGAACCAAGGGGGGACGGAGGTATGAAAAAGTTTGAGAAACACTGCAGAGGGTTGATTTAGGTTGCAGAGTGGCGATGGTGGTTACACCGCCCTATAATGACTATCGGACGCGCGATACGCGATAAAGAGGGGAAGTGAAATGCGAAAGAGGAGAGGTTTGCATATTCGCTATCCGCTTCGCTAACCACACATCACTTACTTTCTCCGGTGGCGGGTTCAAAGTTTCCAGGAATAATCCCGCGGGATGCGAAATTATGCCCGGGAACAGCGCAAACCTTGGAAATAATTAGCGAGGATTTACGAATGGAGAGCCACAATTCATTTTTGAAGACATCAGCGCGGCCAATTAAGGTTTTGTTTGCCCTTGCCGTTTACAATGGAAAGAAGTCTTCCCCACGAAGGGAAGATGGAGGTACACGTAGTACCGGACTCTCCGACGGTTGTCTAATGAGTGGCGAAAGATTGATGCTTTGCGGCTTTTACGCCAAGGATTAGCGTTCAAGACAATCAGAATTCGGATATTTCTGTTTCTGAACCTCATGTTTTAATGAAATATATGTAACTTGCTATGCGTCATTACATATATAACGAATCAGGATATGAGTTAGTAGTAATAAAATCGATTCTGGCAGGTTTTACGTAGTGGAAATCCACGTGGAACGATTTCGGCACAGATCGGCCACCATCAGGTGAGGAAATCACAAACAAGAGGGCTTATATAGGGAAAAAAGGGGGGAAGAAGGTGGATGTGAGGAAACAAAGCAAGAGGAAAAGCAAGGGAAAGGGAAAGGAGGTGGGAGAATCGAAGGGTTACCTTGTTCCCCCTTTTTTCCCCTATATGAGCTTTCTTGTTTGTGATTTCTTCACCTGACGATGGCCGATCTGTGCCAACACCGGTCGTGTGTTTTTAAAATACAAATGTGGAAAAGCGTATTTGTAATTTTATTCCTACCATCCTTTTCATGAGTTAGTAGAAAAATCTTGATTGCGTTATCGTGATGATAATAGTAATAATAATCTAATAGATGACACCATTCCAAATACGCATCATCTGAAACAATCGTAAGGGAATATATTAAATAAATACTGAGAACTTGCTGAGGAAATAATAAACAACATGGCTACATGACCATGTCTCTGTACTACGAATATACTCGTATCTGCAACGGGTGTGGTCCCTAAAATTCTTCCCGAATTACAAAATAATGTTGTTTAGAACACTCAAAATAGTTAGAAATCCTTAGTATTCCTATGGCTTAAAAATCATTGATAACATGCAGCAATAATCTTAACCAAAAAAGTAAAATAGTTTCAGCCTAATAATCCTTTGGTGATATGCACCCGGGATATGTGAAAATTTCCAGTCCTGTAACTGAGAAGCGAAAATTTCAAATATTATTAATAATTTCATAGTAAAATTGTATTTTATTGTATTCTATTTTCTTTCAACTGGGAAGCGAAAATTTCAAATAATATTAATAAT
>KZ308159.1:172342-191491 GCA_000376725.2 Ladona fulva
TTTAGAATTTTTCTCTCTCTTGCAAAAATTGAAGGAAAGCTCACTAAAATGAACAAGCAATCGAGTTTCTCTAACGCCATTCGAATAACCTCTGTGCCTTTTCTATAATTTGGTTTTAATTTACTGATATTTGTCAGACATTATTACGCTATATTTATCAGTATAAAATACTTTCTCACAACCTTAACTTTATTATCAAATATTTCAACTATTACTTTATACAGTTCATAATAAATTCTCCTTAATAAACGTTGAATGCATCAATAATTATTAATTGGAGGGTATTAAATGAGTTCGGAACTCTCACATTGAGTTAAGGAAGATAAATAAAAATATCTAAAGGTAATATTCTCGATCTATCCCTACAGAATGTTATGGAGAAGAGTCAGGCATAAATATGGCTGTCATTTGCTACTCGGTAAGAGCCGATGGTAACAGAAAATTCTTGGGAACATGCTCTATTAATGCCTCTAGTTTCATGTAAGTGAAGGTATAATTGTATATTTAGTACATAATTGAACTCATAACTGGATAATTATTTTCGTTCTCTCGCCCACGTAAGGTTATTTAGAGCCATTTGATAACCTATTAACTTACATAAGGTGAGGTTATTTGGCGTAATTTGTATAACCTGCTTCATTGTAAATTTTATTAAGCATAGAAACGATTTCATGTACAGTGTATATCGTTTCTCCTTTTAGGTTTGCTTTCATTTTTCGATCTTGTTTTGAGATAACTCTATAAGCATTTATTTTCAATCAAAAGTTTTGCTCTCGAAACTTCTACTCCATAAATTTAGCAAACTGAAGGCAAATTCTCGAATATAAACGCAGGTTCGTATTATTTCAAGGATAAAAACGTAACTTTGAATTCTCACTAATGAGTTTTAAACCTCCTCGACTTTCCTTGCGTTTTCATCTACCTCCGATGCCAAATCTGATTTGGAGTGACACTTGGAGAAGTCACCGACAAAACACCTCCATCCACTCGTCCACTTATATTTCTACATCTTTAATTCTCTTCTCTCTATCCTTTCCACTTTCTTCCTTTCCTTCGCAACTCTCTCTCATGTTCCATCCTCCCACTCTCCCGCCCACTCCCTCCTCAACATCCTGGCACCCTCTCTCCCAATCCTTAACTCAGTCCTTAACGTGTATATTTATGGCCTAGCATGTGCCTCTACTGTGTGTGAGTTGTCAGCTTTCAAACGCGCCGTATGCCTTGGCCCACCCCCGCCGTCCGACCATCCACCTCTACTCCCCTTACACACGTCTCATATCCTACTTAATTCTCTCGCTCCCAACAGTCGTACGTACGTTTCCAGGACTGGCGTGATATCCTCCGAGGCGCCTATGCAAATGCGGTGGTGAGGAACGAGTGGGAGGACGCCGAAGATCGCGAAGCGATTGCGGAATCCGTATCTCTGCCCGAACGATGATGGGATAATTGCACATACGATTACTTGCTGACTTACACTAACAGAGCGAGTATATACATCGTGTAGCCTTTCAGAACCAATTCGAGAGATTTTTTGTCGTTGTTAAACATTGCTCGCGGAAACAGTGGTGCTATTTTTAGGTAATCTCTAGGAAGCTGCGCCGTCCTTTATCGCGGTTGATGCAAGGCCTAACGCATGTCGCTTTCTGGATATGAGTGCTAAACTGCAAAAATATTGATTCAGAATGTATTTAAAACAGGAATTCTTAATCATTACTCTTCCTTTCCGCAACAATCAAAATTATTTTCTGTTAAATAACAAAATGTATAGCTAATATACGCGAGGATATTGCACAGGCTCAGCTAGAAATAATATCTGCAATATTAATTGCCGAATTGGCTCAGACTGAGGTGGTAAATAATCCATTTCTAAGCCTTGGATGCATCGAGAGTATTAGATTATTAGAAATAAGATAAATGACGAAATGATAAACGACTGGGAAGGATACTGATAAAAGGTAGGAATTGTTTAAGGAAAAATTTTATACTGGAGGACAGAGAGCTGTTTAAATATAACAATAAGTATTGAAAGCAGCATTATTTGGGCAATTTACTTTCTAAGGTTGAAATGATGGTGATTGGCTTATATGTAGATTACTTTAACTTCATAACCTAGAGTTTTGCTAGAAATTCACGATGCATGGGATGTGATTGTAAGAATTTTATTTTCAAGTCGGCATAAAGAAGTTGAGAATATCCTTGTCCTCGGTTTTGTGCAAAGACTCTCCGCTCAGTATTGATTCAGAGTTCTCAGTACATTTAAAGAATTCCTCTCTTATTCTATATTAAGAAGTTAAAGTTAATGGCTTGTTTGCCCAAGGACTCTACTTCACGATTGGTCTCATAACCTTTACGACATTACTTTGGATGATATGCTATCAGCATTTTGAAATTGAGTTAATTTAAATTATTATAAATAAGAATTCTTTCTCTATCTGTTCTAAATGTTGTTTCTTTAACATAGCTATGATGGGAAAAAATAAAAGTACGAGTACAAAGCTTATGGAAAGCAATGGTAAAACACTATATATATATATATATATCCCAATTATTAATCTCCGCATTATTTTGGACGTGATTGTACGCCATCAAAGACATGGTAATAGAATGAGATTAGACCATTTTATATATATAAGAGTTAAACCTTTCTGATATTCTTCCGTCTTAAGATGTGACATCATCTTAGAGATCTTTGGCTTAAGTAACAACTGCATCTATATGTAGTACGTATTATATAATTATAAGTATCGTACAAAGTATTTGTGTTAGAAAGTAACAAATTCCAACGACCCGATCCTCCCACAGTCTTGTTAGCACTTAAGCAAATTAATTGGAAGTGTTATATTGATGAGCCATTCCATTCCATTAAGCAAGATTGGAACGGATACAAAATTAAAATGATATCATAGAATAAATATCTTTTTCTATACTAATTGCATCTATTATTTGTAAAGATATTTCTATTTTTTGTCCTGAGCTACCGCCTTTGGAAACGTTCTGTTTTGTTTGAAAGCGCGATAGAAATGACAAGGGACATTACGCGGAAAAGATTAAATCACGTACTTTTATATGACCCCTGAAACGGGAAACTAAATGCAATAAGGATAATCTCAACAAGTCAATCCCCGGAAATAATTACGCGAGACGAAGAAATAACTAAAGTCGTTCGTTGGTTACAGTAGCCATTTTTCAGCTCCCTTTCATAATTAAGGCAGTTTATATCAGTCTGTTGTACCTTTCTTGCGCATTGTTTTTGTTTCATTTCCCTCGGAAGCCTTTGAATCCTTTCGTTTCATAACATGAGGGGGGCGTGGCGAGGAGGAAGGGTAATTAGCATGCTTTACAATAACCGAGGCCATTGAATCCTCCACGCTTCCTCTCTTCCACTCAGCACTCGCTTCCCGCCTCTTCTTCTCCCTCGCTACATTTTTAAAAATGAATTAACGTTGTTTCGCCTTGTCCAATAATTGCTCTTTCCCTTCATTGCCTCTCAAAGAGGCACTTTCCCTCCAAAAGACGGGAAAAAGGGAGACAAAGGCCCCGGCAGACATGTCGTCAGGGCGGCGAAACTCTCGCGCGTATTTCGCAGTTTTTAAACAAGTGTCGAGCGACAAAAGACGCCGGAGAAGTATTTTTCCGAATGCAAATAAGTTCTTTGTCCTTCCCCATCTGCGAAGATGAAAACGTTTTATTAGGCCTCGCAACAACTTCCTAAGGTTCATCCGTCTCAACATCCAACAAGATTTCAAAATATCGCTGCGAGACTTTCAGGATCTTTGTTACTAGAGCAGGCAGTGCGATACACCCTTTCATCATTTCACTTCGAGGCACGAGTTGCAGTGGCGCATTGTCAAAAGATCGACTTCTGAGAGCTGTTATAAAAGTCTTTTGAATAATCGAATCGCATTCTCAGGAATAACAAAGATTTGTTTGAAGTTCTCCAGTGACCCAGAAGCTCAGATTATATTTAATTTACTAGAGTATTATTACTTTAATATGACTGAGTGGCACATCGATGGGAGGGGTTTCAGGGTTAAACCCCCACCGAGAGGGTCAAATTCTTCAAGAAATATATCACAATCTAGTTCCCCAATCTCGGAAAGGTCATTTTTTTTGCTACATAACAGCGTAAATTTAATTTTCTATCCAGTCGATGTTTTTAAGGGAATTTTTATAACATTTCTTGTAAAATGTAGCGTGCATGATTATCTCGGCCCCTCTAAGGTAGGCATATTTTATTTTCGTTAGTAGCGCAGCCAGTATAGCCAGCCCTGTTTAAAACCCCCACATAGATATATCCTGGCTGCGCTACTGATACGACTATATGCCAAAGGTATTTACAGACAACTGATATCTATTACATATAGACGCTTTGGGGAATACATACTTAAGTAGGACACAAATTACCTGCATATTCCAGCTGCGCTATCGACATAATATTTTTATGTCATATAGACTCCATCGGGAAATTATCAGGAAGATCGAGGCTTCGATCCCAGGAGTTACAAAGTGCAAAATCGAAGAGATGCATGATTGCAATCCGGTATGATAATACAGGACTTGATTTACTGAAGTATAGGCATTAGATATATTCGAAAGTGACCCTGTGTTCGAATTCATTCGCTATAAATTCTTTTCCGTTACAAATTTATGGGAAACTAGGAATGAGCAAATGGAGAGGCGTGAAGTTTTTACGGCTACATCTACTATTACATATGCACCCTGAAAGCCACCTTTCGACGTGTGGCAGAGTGTTCATAAACCATGACTCTACTTCCCTAATCAAATAATTTCGCGTATCGTTCGCGAAAAAAATAAAATTTCGAAACGACTTGTTTTAGCATCTATTTCTCTGATTTTTCTCTCAGAATCAGAACGGCTTATGTTATAGGGAGGACGGATAATATCGGCTACATCTTCTACGAAAGAATCTTCACTGAACCTATTAAATAAATTGAATCTTTATTTTACCTTCTATCTGCTAGAGATTCCCATCCTGTATCTTGAAGCATTTGAGTAACACTCACTGATTTGTCGTAAACATTTTTTACGAAACGTATCACTTTTCGCTGTACTTATCTAATTCTCTAATACGACACTTTTCTATTGGATCGAATAAACTCCAGTACCTACTACACTACTGCATATTCCAGGTGAGGTCTGATCAACGTAATGTAAAATCACTCACGAACGTTTTCTTCGCTCCTACCGACTATTTTCTTAACGAATCCAAATTTCTTAAGTGCTCGTCCACATATATTAAGAATGTGGGTACCCCATTAAGTTATTTGTGAGGGTTATTCAAAGATACTCCGCCGATTCTACTGATGATAGTTTTCCCTCAGGGCTGTACGAGCGATCATTGGCATTATTTTTCCTTTCGAAGAAGTTCACTACTGAAAATTTGTCTATATTGAGCTTTAATTGCCAATCATAGCACCATTTCATAATTTTATCTAAATCATTCGACAGAGTTAATCTATCATCTGAACTTCTTGTTTTCCCATAAATTACCGTGTCGTTCGCAAATATCCAAACCTTACTATCAATGTTATTGTTAAGATCGTTGATGTACACTAATAATAATAACGGCCGGATTACAGTTTCTTGCGGCATGCCCGAGGTCACTTTAACCAGGTTGGAACTAATACCATACAGTACTACTCGTTGTTTTCTGCCATAGAGAAAGTACTTAATCCATTTATTACTTCTCCATTGATACCCGTAACTTTTCCTCAATCCTTGTGATTTCCTTTAGCACATAAGACAGCTTTTGGTAGTTGTCTGTCTTTGTGAGAACCATCTGGTAGTAGTTCGTGCCACAAATGTGAAGATTGCTTGTCTTGCTCATAAAAACATTCCTAAGCAGTGTGGAAGAGACGCGGCAAGGTAGTAGAGTGGTTAGAATACCTGCCCAGAAAGTGGGAGAGTCCCAGTCATATCGCTATTTTTCACACCTGTCATTCCTTGGGATTCAGCCGCACAATTCAGCAATTTACCTCTCCTCCATCATTTTAAATTATATAGTAATTTATTATGTGTAACCTTATGAAATGCCTCCTGAAAAATCTAAAAAATATCGCGTCGACCTGCCTTTTAAAGCAGTTGTGCTACCTGTAAAGGATTGCTCGGTCCCAGTATGAGTCTCCTGATAACTTCTTTTCTCTTAGAATTTGTTTTAATGCCCTCCGAAGGCCTTCGGATGAACACCAAAAGGATCTTTTTAGATTATTGTACGAGGGAATGGTTGCCCAGTCGGAGTCGTCATGGTTCTAGAATCATTTTGAATGCGGTTTCAGATCCTCCATAGATCCACTTCCGAATATGTTGGAGGTCTTTTACCAGGCCACAAAGTTGTGCCAATGGAGATTAAAACTGGTTTCTGAGATTAGGTGAAGAGCGTTCATGTCTTAACGAGGCCAAATAAAGAAGAAGTATTTGAATTCGATTTGGATTTCTATTTGCCCGCAAAAATATTAACGTGATCTACTAAAAATAATGAGCTTCATTTTGTGTTTTCCCCTAAAAATATTTGACTTTGAATATGTATGGTACAGAAAGAGTAAAATATTAATACGTCGTTTGACAGCACATAGATAGTCATACCTCCCATATAACATTCAGTCAGTAGATTCGCAGGATAGAACAAAAGAGCCTGAAAACTGAATTTCAATCACCAGAACACCGGTTTATAAAACTTACTTTTGGTTAAATTTCTATCATAATTCTCAATAAAACGATATGCATATCATTCCCGATCATGTCACAACATTCTAAAGAATGTGAGTTGGATTAATCACATGAATTGGATTAATTTCTAATCAGTATAGTATTCGGATCGGAGAAAATCCTCTGAAAGAAATTTTCCGAGACATTGACGCTATCGACTAGCGAAATGAAATATTAATGCATCGCCACGGCCACCCCACATCGACATTTTAACAATGAACCATCAAATTTCCCATGCATGTATTTGTGATAAGGGCACCTTACAGGTGGACATTAAAAATAACAAGAAACATCGATCTGTTGAATTATTTCAAGAAAACGTATTTTGTTGGCGTATATGGTACCATTTCAGGTCACTCGGGAGGAATTTTATTTCGTTTGAATGCAATGATTATGATATAGCCATAGGTGATGAATTTACCCCATACATTTTGGGCTTCTATTCGAAATTACTCGTCTACAAAGGTTTTGGTGAAAGTATGGCAATTCCTTAAAAATTCATCTTCTTTAGAATCGATATAGAGCGGTCGCGTTCTCAGCAATCAGGTAAGAGAATCGGTTAGATTAATTAAACGGGTTTAAAAATGCTTATATTGAATCAAAATATACGTAAATAAGTCAACTCAACAGTTGCATTATGTCATTGAAAGTAACTAAACATTACAAAATATGGAACATAATAAAATATGTATACATTATTTATGTATATACATTATTATTTATACTGTTTAATGAACTACAAAATCGAAGATGAATTTGATAAACTTCACAATTTAATCACCAAAACAGGGTAGTAAATACTGATAAATATTCTTAAAATTGGAAAGTAGTCTAGTTCACTATTGCATGTTAGATCTTGCTTCGCTCTGATTAATACACGATTGATGATATATGTATTTCTAATAATTGGGGTTTGAATTTAAATTATTGGCTCCCCGATAGTAAAGTGGGTAGCACGTTCGTCTTTAGTGATTAAGGTCCCGAGCTCGATGCCCGTTGAAGGTCTACACGAGCGGAATGGCAGCTGTTGAAGCACTTTACCGGAACGGTGACTTTAACAGTACAAATAAAGCCTTTGAAAGTGACTGTTTATTTGTTAAATACATATTGCTATGGTAACCACATTATCGTGTTGATGTTCCAACCCCAAGGTTCAGAAGGATAAAGGTAAACGAGTTAATTTTTGCACGATGAAGTCGTGCGGCTGAATCCCAAGGAATAACAAGTGTGAAAAATAGAGACATGACTGGGACTCGAACTCAGGTCTCCCACTTTCCGGGCAGTGCCCCCAAGGTTCAGGGATAGAATCCAGGGTAGTCGGATTTTTCTGGTTAGGGAATTGTTGTGTATGTTCGTCCATAATAATTATCACTGAAATGGATGTCATTGGGATAATTTTCTTGCTAGTAGTATTGTTAAAAGTGCTTGGACAATTAAGGTCACTGTGCACATATGAACCCCCGCCGGGAATCGATCCCGGGACCCCTTCCAACTAAGGCGAACGTGTAGCCCACTTGGCTATCCTAAGGTAGTCATCTTCTTGTTTCCATAAAAGTTATTGTAGTTGTTGTTATTATTTCCAGTATTATTTTGCCCTGATTTAGGAGTAAAGTTTATGTTTGTTGCACATAATTGAATGCATGTGAGGGAGGAGCATCCTTCAACAAAATATATCCATCAACAGGATACATGTATTTATATGTTTGTACGCGTAGCATATTCATTTATCTTCAGTAGGCGGAGGTGAATAATTGTAGTGATTTATGTGTATTCATCACTTTCCAATTTTTCCAATGCATGAGCTCTGAAGGAAAACCTCGTCTTTCCTCTCCAAAGTTTTTCCATCTCCTGCAATCATTCTACATGTTGCTTCGAGTTTTTGGATGAAAATTCCGTCCCATCTGTCTTTTGACCCTCTCCAATGACACTTAATGTTCCTTGGAATCTGTCCCATCGCATTGGAAGTCCGAAGTCGGCCATTTCTTCTGGCAACGTGGCCGCTGTCATTTTCGTAACCTAGCTCTTCCGATGACATTGCCTCCTGCTTTGCCAATGTTTCTTTTCCCTGATTCATTCCGAACGATTCAGGAATGCTACTTGATAACGGCATAAACTCATTTTTATAGGCAAGACGTGCTTCCTTCCATTTACATACAGTGCTAACAGTTTTGACATTTTCCACCGAGACTTGTAAAAGTTGTATCCTCCTAAGGAGTTCAGGATTTGAAATATGAACTAATCATTTCCTACTCCTTCGTGATGAACCGAGTCTTTCCTAGGAGAACCAACAACAAAGAAATTCGGAGTACCTCAATGACATTTCCATTTTCTGCCGTTTTGGTCCTTCAGAAAGAAAAAGACGACGAAGCGCATTCTCATACAATGGGGTCAAGTGATTGAATAAAAATGGTAGCCTCGTGAGATTTCTGAATTTCATATCGATTTATGAAAAAAGTTTTGGAAAAATACTAAGAAAAAATATTACTGTTGAAGTAGCAGAGCTTAATGCTTTATACCCGCTTGATGAGACGTCGGACTGAAAATGAAGGACTATAAAAGTGACTTGACGAGAGAGGCATTCCATTCAATTCCTCACTGCCCTACTTCCATTGGCAAAAATAAGTGTAAGCTGAAAAAGTTATCACGTAAAGGATTTTTTCCTCGCAGAAAATAATAAGAATGTAAGTTGCAAAAGAACATTACTTTCGAATGCCAGGACAAGGATTATCATTAAAAATGCATTGTATATGAATTCGTACACATTGCATTCATCTTACGGTTTCAAAGGCATTGATATAAGAGTTCAACGATGGCGGATGTCAGCTAAACAAAAGAGTGGTTTAATTACTTTATCATGGAGCAAAACTAAATAAATCTTCACAAAAGAATTAGGGAAAGGTGAGCAAAGTGAGAGGCCTGGGTTCGAGTCCCAGTCATGTCGCTATTTTTCACGCCTGTTATTCCTTGAATCTTAACAAAGTTAGAATTAATTGAAATTAGAGGTTTAAAAACACTCCGTAAGCCGTCTTTCGGCAAGCGGAACTTGCGCTCAGAGACAAACGGGAAGCTCCGGATTACCGATTTCTGGGAAGCCCAATGATCATTTCGGAGACAAAGCCTCCATCCTTAGGGGGTCTCCACAAAGGAAGTGACACTTTTTAACTCTCTTTAAAAGGACTGACAGTTTTAAACCTCTAATTCATAAATGGCCGTGTACAACCTTCCCTATCTTACATTAACTGAAATGACGAAGAGTTTAAAATGTTTAACACAGGATAATTTAGTTTTCCTGGACTCTTCGTCCTTTGATAAGAAAGGTCGGCGTGGAATATTACGAGATATCCGAGCGAAGGGAGGAAAGAGGAGGGAAGAAACGCGAAAGTTTGAGAGTCACGCCACACAACAAACTACCGGAGACTAGCTTCGGCGAAGGGGGAAATTTAAGACGAAGGAAGTAATTAGTTTGATTGTGTTTGGCGCAGAAATGCGGAAACGAAAAAATCCCTCGCAGTTAATAGAACCAGATTTCTTTCTCTCGAGGCGATTTAATTTCCAAAAAAGGCTGACAGTGCTCGAAAATCGCTTTAATTGTGGGCGTTTGCTGGGCGATTTTTACTTAACGCAATTTACGAGGAATGGATGGACAAGAAAACCCTGATTTAATTCCCTAGACAACGCGATCCGTTTCTGGAGTTTTATTCCTTCATACGTGAGGACATACCTTAATATTTTCATTGCTCTAATCACCATTTCTATGAGATTAGAAATGATTTTTTCCTTTTAATATGTTTTTTACCGAAGAATGTTGATTTCGTACTATGTCCATACCTAATATTCGGTCATGTTGCGTTCTGCACCAAGTTTAATGTTTCCAATCAATAGGTTCACCCAAGCCTTGTCACCCTTCCCCGACGAATTTTTTGTATAAGTTGGACTTGAATAGAAGGCGTATTTTTTAATTCGTTGATTTGTCTTTTTATACTTAATTAAGAACGGATATAAAGTCTTTTTCCCCTTGGTTAGCTAAATATAAATTGATAATAGAAAGATAAAAATTATATATCACTTTTTTATTTCCTTATTTTTAACATATTTACGGTATATCCACGTGTTTGGTGAAACAATGGAGACGCACAAATAAAATATAGAGAACAGAAATTTGTTGGAAGTAAAAAAATCAGACTTCCCAAATACGAGTTATCTCGGGTATGACTGGATTTTAAACCGCTCTCTTCTACGAGACATAACGGGTGAGTCTGGGATGTGGTTAATGTTTTCGTTTTTACTTCGAAATTATCAACTTGGTACAGTTGTATATCGTGAAATTTAATGCCTATGAGTACAATTATTTTTTCAGTGCTATAGTTAAAAGTGCTTCAACAGCTGTCGTCTTTTCGCATTTGGGATCTTACTTGAAATCTAACCCGTAGACTTCACAGTGACAATTGAAAAAATAGTCCTGCATACATTTAATTATGGGCTAATGTATATCAACTTTATCCCTCATCAATCAAACCATCCACAGTTCATAATTATATTATTATAGACCAAAAACTGACGCACTCCGGCTTAGGAAGACCAGATGTACACAACAACAGATATATTTTTAAAATAAGTTATGTTCCGTCATGCTTAACGGGGGTGTTTACTTGTACTAACAATAATACTGGTGATGATCAATAATTGTATTAATGGCTGCGATAAATTTGGTACAAATTATAACTCAGGCCTATGACGTTTTTACGACCCCTGTTATCGTACACTTTCTCTAGTTCAGAATTTATCTCCGAAACATTTTTTCCCAATTCTCAACACCTCCATGATACTTTTTTATCTCCAATCTTTTGCGCCGCAAGAGTGCGAAATATCGAGTCATATTGCGAACCATAATTCGCGCTCTCGTGATCGTTAAATATTCAAAACTAACCTCTTTCGACTACGACACTCTTTATGTATACACTAGCGCCTCGCTGATCGAATCTTTAATCGCTCAAGTCATAGAAAATGATTTTTATTTATAACGAGAATCTTATTAGTGGGATTTATTGTAGATAACGTATTGATGTTAGCGTAATATAAGGCAGATTATATTGATGTGCGATTTAAGTTCTTACCTTTGCACGCTAGTAAAATTTATTTGATCTGAACACAATAAAACGACTTTATCGCAAAAAATATAAAATGATACTCATATAAAATATGCCATTCTATCCTAATAGAACAAATATTTAAATTTGTGAGAGAAAAAAGGAGAAATCTTCACTTATTACAGTCTTAATATTATATTAGACTATCACAGGGAATTGTTGAATAAAACACGGTTTTGAAGAACAAAGAAAAATCACGTTTACTAATCCTCACGATATCGTAGTAGTAGTTGTATTGTTAAAAGTGCTTCGACAGCTAAGGTCATTTCGCACGTAAACCCCCACCGGAAATCGATCCTGGGACCGCTTTCGCCAAAGTCAAACGCGTTGCCCACTTGGCTATCCGGGAGCCTCACGATATCATCAAGATTCCACTAAGTGATGGCTTCCTCCGTGAATTTTATATTAGACTACTTTTCGCGGACTTTACTGCGTCTTTTTCTCATAAGATATTAACCGTCTTTTCCTCTCTCTTCTTCCGTTAAACCTCTAAACAGTTTCTATTTCGACATATTTAGGGTGAACCGGTATATTTGACTTCTTTTGTCGAAGGCATTAAGTCCTATAAATTGCGATGTGGTTTCCAGGTACCGCTTTCACTCTATTCTGAAATACTTGCATGGAACTTTTGAAATATTTTAGTCATGTCATAAACACATCTAAATTACAATAAAATGCCCATTTAGGATACTACGATCAGATTTTAGAGCAGTTAAAGCTGTAAGATATGATAATCCCTGAACTAAAGGCAACTTTTACACCCCACTGATTGACTGCGTTCAGTTTACATGCACGACAGCACCCAGAACCTCTGAGACGATACTTACTTTTCGCAACATTCAATCAAAAAGCAGGACATTTCTGGAGCAATTTGGGTAACGGGACTGACAGCTCGAAAGCGGAACCGTCCCGTCTTTGTATCTTCCTTATCTAAGATTTAAAGCACCGTTAAAAGTTAGATAAGTTTGGTAGTGAAATGTGTATGTGAAATGAATATTTAAGAGCAAGATGTATTTATGAATCCTCTTTATTTATCACCACAGCATCACCGCCTGGCTCTGCTTTTTCCTTACAAATTACCGCGATTAATTCGTCGACTTCCTCATGACATCGTCGCTTACTTATTCGTCATTTTTCCTTGATCGTGGTGGTTTCTTACCAATATGAATGTATAAACTGCCATATATGTTTTACGGCGAAATATTGCAACCGACATCGATTCGTTTACCGTTTGAGGTAGTAACAGAGAACGCATTCGTTATTAACTAATTAAATTTAACTAAGACGAAGCTCAATAAACAATAGTATTGAAGATGGTACGTCTTTTGAAGAATTTTTGGATATCAGTGAGTACTCTCCTCTACTTAAACCCGTATGACACTTCGGAATTATCAAGGATATAGGTACTCGGTCGAATCATTTCAGAACATCATTTTCCGCTAACGTAACGCAACAATATTCGATCATGGAAATGGACTCATTCACCCAGGGACGGATTTATAATTAGGCATGATAGACACAAGCTTAGTGCCTCATCTATGTGGAAGTCAATAAATTCTCAGTAAAACTCCGGTTTTTCGCTTTGAGAGATAACTTTATATTTGTCGAGTAAGTCTAGAAAATATGTTTACAGGATCCATTAGATTGCCAAGCCCGTCATCATTCTTTGAAACATATAAATACCACGCATTTTAATTCATAATTTGGTTATTTATTTTTGCTGTAGTGAAGCAACTGAGGTTTCTACGGGATGCATATTTGCGTATTTTATGAAGAATTTTTACCCATGATCCTCTCTGAAAGCCTAAATCCGTCCCTGCACGCACCCCACAGCATACGCCGAAAGGAATCTCGCAGGGATACATACGTAGATGTAGATGGAATTGCGGTATATATTCCCAATAATATGATAACTCAAAATCGAATAGATTACTGCATCAACTGAAAAACACCAAAGAAAAAGATATTTCTGTCTCATGAACAATTTCAATCATTCCGTGAAAATTCGAAGTGAATTCCCATTTTCCACGCCATAGGGTTTGAAGCGTAACTTTCTCAAGGGTAAAATGGTTGAGAAATCATTTCATCCTCCTTAACGAACCCCTTTTCATACCCGTTGTGGAAATTTTCGCAAAATTTTCATCTTCCGTTGAGTCTCCCGATATCGTTTCCCACCGCGTTCCTCAAATATTAAAAAAATTGAGAGTAGGAGATCGCCGATGAAAATCCGAAAAAAGCGGGAGGCGCGGCGGAATTCAGCCCTCGATGAATGAGGGAACGCGGGCCGGGTGAACTGTTCCACAAGAATCCATAAGTAACTGTTTCGTTGATGAAATGCGGCATTCCAACAGAGGGGAGGATGGAAAAATATCTTAGGAAGGGTTCCCGGAAAGGTGTACATGCAGATAAGTTTAACCCAAGCATGTGGGGCCGCGTTGTTGTATCAAAAGGAAGCTCTGATTGTTCCGTGAAATTTTTAAATGTAAGAATTCGGATCGAAGTCCGGTGTAGGAGCACTTTACAGTGAACCTTGCCTGCAGGTGGCTCACTGTACAGTGAGCCTCGCCTAGGTAGGCTTCACTGCACCCAGGCAGCGATCACTTAAAGAGTACTGAGTGGTACAGGTCGCGCCTCAGTCTCACTTTTTCTACGGGTATGCACTCTGCACTCTGCACTTTACAGTGAACCTTGCCTGCAGGTGGCTCACTGTACAGTGAGCCTCGCCTAGGTAGGCTTCACTGCACCCAGGCAGCGATCACTTAAAGAGTACTGAGTGGTACAGGTCGCGCCTCAGTCTCACTTTTTCTACGGGTATGCACTCTGCACTCGAGTATGTAGTTAATACAGGCGAATGAAATAATCTCAGTATATGCGTATATTTCATAATATAATATACACGATTGTGTAATCGATTGCATTGTAATCTAGTAGCCGTGTATGTACATTGAAGCAATTTTCGAAAACTAGTAGATTTGTAACTAAAAATCCACAAAGGGGGAAAAACTATTCCTTTACTTTTCTAACTTTTGCCCAACGATTTCTATCGGAGAGCGTTCATGTAGTAAACTGAATTTTTTCTCGCTTGGTGATATCGAACAGCTTATTTTCCCTATATGGCGAATTTCTAGAAATTAGCGGAAATGTCCGTTGATTCTCAACGAAAATGTAAAGATATAGTAAATAGACCTCCAACTTCCTAAATGGCAAGCCAAAGGAACTAAATAGAGAACGGACGAATTGAAACGATAATCACAAAACACAAACACCCAAACCTAGACCTCCAAAAGGTCAAATGGCAAGCCACAGAAACTAAGAAGAAAGCACAAAAAATTTAAACGTCAATCACAAATAAAATCACCGAAACATAGACCACCAACTTCACAAATACAGTCTCTCTGTTCGTCAAATATTTTCAACAGAATGCACGTGTCTGAGTGACCGCGACAATCAAATAAACAACGCAAGGAGCAACAATATAAATAATAAATCTGAAGCGGAACTCTGTGACGCAAAACCTTATTGTATCACGATTAAGATGATGGCGACACAAAATCTAAAAATGCCCGATAGATAATTGATCTCAAAAACAAAATCCATGATACTGTGGAAATCGGATAAGACTTGGGATAGGGGAAACATTCACATGAAATGTTTCATTCTGTAAATAAAATAAACCCATTTAAAAGTGAACGAAAATTCATGAGCTCGAGTTCAACAATTGGCTTGATTGTCAAGGGGACCGGATTTCACAAAATCTTCGTGTATTTTATAAAAATTCTTGCACTTTCGAAACGAAAGCAATGTTTTTCCACCAATATAAAAATTTTCATGTAATTTCCCTTCTTTTAGTGATTTTTTCAATGTCATACGACTATTCTTTCTAATTTAATTTTGCATACGAATTAAGCCCCAAAATGATAAAAGTGAGCTTTAGATGCAATTCTTATAGAAATACTTTGACTCGTCTGGAGTCGAACCTGGGTCAGTAATGGAGATAAAAAGTAACCAGTTTTCTGCGCGAAAAAGTGAATTAATAATATACCAGTTTTAAAACTTCGACTACGTTTAGCTTAGTTTAGTTTATGAATCTATTTCGCTAGTTTTAAGTTTTTCAGTTTATTTCAGTATCTTTTCTTTTTGGTATTTTAATATATTTACTTCATTGTTCATTGTGAGCCAATCGTAATGATGCATAATATACCATTTTCGGTGGTCATGCTACATAGATACAATTTGGTTTTCTTCTCTTACATATTAAAAAAAAATTACGTGTCCAGTGCCTTCTGCCCGGGCTAAGTGTACCTTGCCCAGTAGTCAGGGAGTACTCTACAGTGAGCGCTACCGAGGCGAAGCTCACTGTACAGCGACTGCCTCCTGAGGTAGGGTTCACTGTACAGCGCTACCTGCCGGTTAAGTGCTCCGTGCCTCCTACACCGGCGTGAACCTCCATTTACCATGACCATTAGCTGTGAAAAGCCCAGGAGAGGAATTGAGGCTTACTAGGCATAACAAGTTGTGAGGTAGTTTATCCTCACTTTCTTTAGTGAGCCAGAATTCACATCATCAAACACTAAGGGCAATGGCTTGTCGCAATGGCCACGTCCATCTTTCCGTTGGCGCTTCCTTCAGGGAAGTCAAGTTCATGATGTCAAGTCCATCTCATTCTATATGTTCTTGAAGAAAGCAGCTCTGGAGCGTCCTCTTGGTTTCTTTCCTACAACTTTTCCTTCTATTAGGTTTGTTAGGTACTGATTATGCCTCAATACATGTCCAATCTGTTTAGTCCTCCTTTTTACTAATGTTTTTAAGATCGATAGATTTTCTATCACTTACTCTATACCTTTTTCATTACTTTTCCTTTATACCTATGTTTGACACACTTTTCTACTGATAGCCAGGATGTTATCAGTAGAAAAACTTTCGGAAGTGTAGCACAATGGCCAAAAGAATAACATGGTTCATATTACAATATAAAGTGCGTGCACAGTGGATTACATAACTCAGCATAGGTCGTTCCCTTCAAATTATCACGGCCATGAACAAGAACTAGACAGGAGCAAATCACAGATTTTTCTCTATTCTGTACCAAAATACAGCTGAAAAGTATTGAATCCATCGGAGTCGCAGGAACAAAATTTTAGACGGCTCTCAATATTTTTGACGTTTATCTCATTCGCGAGCATCTGAATTTCCTGGCAACTCATTTGAAATATTTTTTGAATTATAATATTTAGATTTGCGTTTTTAATGTGTTATGGATTCTGAATTGAGTCGAAGTTAACGAAGAAACGACTCAATGAGCAGTTTGATTCTTAATAAAATAGACTATGCTCCCTGCGAAATATATATTTTTATGTTGTTTGCCAATTAGGTTATTTTTTCATTCCTGATGATTAACAGTGACCAATGGCGTAAGAATTACTTATTAGACATCTACGTACGTTTGAATCGGAAATCGGATCCTTTCCTATGCCCCGAGCTGGTCAACGAGAAAGTATGGGATTGAATCAATCCATCGATTCCTATCATTGTAGATGGATTGAGAGAAGAAATCTGTTCTTTAATTTAAACCACAAAAATGGAATGAGAAGGGATAGAGAAAGGGATTCCGGAAGGAGGGGGTTTTGGCAATGCGGTTAGCTTTACGGAATACCGTTCCATAAAATAGCTGAGGATGATCCGAGATAGAGGGAGTGGGTGGCAGGGAGCTTACTCTTTCCCCGTAATAGATTCGTGGGGCAGACGGAATTGCAATGTTTGAGGGGGGTACCGCAGAGGAATAGCGCCCCATATGCAGAAGAAAAGGGGCAATATGAAAACTGGGTTTCAGCGGAAGGGAATGGGACGGATGAGTCTCGGGAGGATTTTGTTAATCATGAGAAAAAAAATAAGGAGATTCCCAAGCGCCTGTCAAAAGAGGCGGCTCAGCGTTGTATGCCTCAAGGTTTGGAGCGAGTCAGCACGGAAAAATAGTAATACCCATATTCATGTATGTGGAGAGACGATGGATATTGAGATGGGAAAAGAAAGAGATGACAAAGGGGTTGGGAAGAAAGTGGGGTCGGGATGACTCCGAAGATTTTTTGGGTCACCGTCGTAAGAAAGATGTGACAAGATCACCTGGCGGCTGGAGTCGTAATCGAAACGGAATGGCGGCGAAAAAATATAAAAGGTCGAAATGAGTTTATGACGCGAAGAGACGGGAGGAAAAAAAGGTTGACATGAGGAAAGGGAAACATGCCTCAAAGGCGCGAGGAAAATAAGAAATGGGAAAGACCAATCCCTCCGCCGGCTCCTTATACGGACACTTTCCAAGAAAGCGAGGGACTTGGGAGTTATTAAAGGCAAGAAGGGCCCCTCATTATCATAGGCGCGCAGATGCTGCCGTAATTATGATTTTCCTTCATGCAGTCTTATTTTCCGTATCGGGGACGAAGATATTAAACGAGGGAGGTTTTTCTTTCGTCCTAATTTTTCTCATTCGCCCGCGGTCAGACGGAATGGGGTTGATAAGGACTGGGAAAGCGATGGTCAGGATGTTACGGCGAAAACGAAGGCGGATGCGGGGGTGTGTAAAATTTCGGGGAAAGGAACGGAATTGCGATCGGATGGGGGAATTTAGAGATAGAATGCGGTGGATGTCCCAGATGAGAAAGTAATGAGGAAGTGAATGTGCGATGGCCTCGAGGGAGAGTGACGCAGTGGTCTGATAGAAAACTGCTGTTCCGAATAGATATAATAGTGAATTTTTATGGAAGAGTGAGTGAATTTTACTCATTTTTGACGTAAAACATACTTATATTACGTTTCTTACACCTACAGGGCCGTAGTGAGAGCGGAGAAAGTGCCCAGGGCGCAAAACCTTACGGGGGTGCACCATGGAAGTTATAATTTATCAAAATCGAAACGCCCGATAGTTTTTTCGTGTAATATACTCTCGCAGATTTTAAATATTAATCTTGATATATGAATTATTCCATATAAAGTATGATGGAGAAGAAAATCATCGGTTCCACCGCGAACCTTGCCAACATATAATACACAAGGAAAAGGTTATTTGAAAATTTGTTACAGTTGTTTTTTTCTAATTTTGCCAGCATATATATAAAGAAGGTGGGAATAAAATTGAGTCGGCTGAAGAAAGTTACACACACCGTACGTAAATTGTTTGAGTGTAAGAAAAGAGAAAAGCTTAAGATTTCTATTGGAGTAATTCCAAGAAGTCAGCTATTTAAAAATTTGCAGTAGATATTTATCAAAAGATGTTTTACATAAG
>KZ308159.1:191789-260095 GCA_000376725.2 Ladona fulva
TCGCAGCTTCCGATATATATATATATATATTCATTTAATGGAGAGCTTGGTAAATGAATGCTTCGCATGAATTCCACTCTTATTCGGAGTAGATAGAACATATTATGGATTTCGATCACAATCGCGATAACTGCAAGAATGTTTCGGACGAATTATCGACTTCATAGAAAATATGTCGTGCTTTCGGTTTGATAACCCTGAAAAATGTGTGGAAAGTGTCATAATAAAGTGAAACAATTAATGAAAATTCCTAATTATAATAAAAATCATTCAAATTCATAACGATATTTAATTGTAATTTGTAAAAATTCTTTGATCATTTACAGTGTAGGAAGAGGTCTGTGCCATTAGAAATTACCGGAATGCTTTGATAAAAATGGGTCATTCAATTTAACATGCTTGTCTTACAAACATTTGGCGTGGTGATTGTTAGTGTTAAATCCAAATTATTTCTAGATGACGAATGTCATCGCTTTGTCTCTATTTATGCTTTGAAAAGCTACTTGCAGTATTCTTTCAACAAAGCAGATCTAAGTTAAAATTCACGTCTAAATTTATCATTCTTAACTTATATTTAGGTTTCGCTTCTCTTAACATGGAATAAAATATTAAAACGTAATACTTTGATGGAAAATATAATCTAATCTTCAGTCTAAAGCATCTTCTGCAGATGTAATCTAAATGTGCACTTTGTTAATCAGTAAGTGAAAGATAACAACTTACACTCGTTAAACTGATCTATTTATGTTTGTACATCTACTTTTCAATAGCGTACAGGTTAAGGTCATCATATATAAAACGAAATCTTGTAATTCAAGACAATCTAAGTCACATTATTTTGATCCACTCAAGCATAAACATTTTTTTCATGTGTTCCCCTTGAATTTATATTAATGTTGATGTTTCCCAATAATTCTTTAGTGTTTAACTTTCCGTAGATTTCCTATTTACGTAATGCTCTACGAAATGTATTCATCATTGGCGAACCTCCGTGTTATGAATACGCTTTTATTACTTGAAAGGAGTTGAGTAAGTGCTTTACATCTACATCTACATTAGTACCCTGCAAGCCGCCTTTCGGCGTAAGGCAGGGGGATTTTTTTCTTTATTGTCTGATCTGAATGGGATAAAATTAATTTTTTCCAAAACGTTCGCTAGAAACTAAGGTTTCTAGAACTAAGGTCGCTAGAAAATGAGGCCAGTGATTGTATGCAAAGTCGAGAAAAGTGATGAATGACGCAAGTGGGAAGTACGTTTAGTATTTCAGTTCTTCTCCCAATAAAGATTGGTCCATAATCACATGATCGAATTGATTAATCAAATTTTATATACAAGTCCGTCAACGATGTATATCATACACAATACAGGCATATGAATACTTATCTCACAAGAGTAGATAAATGGAAAATGTTTGGCAGGAAATGTTTGCACAACTTCTCATAACGTTCAATAAGTCAAACAAAAAGAATTTCGTTCGTATCAGTATGAGTTGAGGTTGACTTTAGCTCAACTTTTATGGCATTACCTTATGTATTCTTACCTCTGGAATTTTTAGAAATATTACCGGAGAAGCTCTCTTAAACTTCTCATGAGTGATCTATTATTATTATTCATAGTAGTAATTTTAAAAGTGCTTCGAAAGCTAAAGTCAATCTCCCGTGAGCCCCGAATGGAACCATGAACCACTTTCACTGAAGTCGAACGTGTTACCTTCAAGGCTATCCTGAGGCCCCATGAGTTATTATTTTATATTCCTTATTTAATTTATTTTACTAGTAAACGCCCCTATCAAGCATGAACTTTATTCAGTTTAAAAATATTTCTATTATCTTATATATCTGGTCCTCCTAAGCCAAAAACAGTCCCTCGTAAGATCAGAATAACTCAATATATTTCTTACCATGTTTCATATTTATTTCCGAAACATTTTACGAATTTTCCGTGTATTTTACCAAAGCTCTCGCAATTTCGACTTTATATGAATGTTTCACTACTAAAATAAGANGACTACATGAACGACATTGATATCGGTCACTCCGTATCGATTGAAAGTTATAAAGTATGAAAAGTGTTGCTCGTTGGGTCATTCCGTTACTCTTACGTGTTACTTTCCTGACTATTCTTAGCAAGAGAAAATATCACTCCTTCTCTCCCCTTAATGTGATGCTTAACCTTGCGAAAGCTTTTGGAATTTACTGGTGGAGGGATGAAGATTAAAACCGGCCTCTGGGAGGTTAATTACAGACTTGATGGTCCAATCTACTAATCTTAGATTAAGATTATGGATATAACACAGAGCTACTGTTTACTCTCCCTATCCTTTGGCTCAATCATCAAACGAAATGTAGTCATTCACAATTAATTAAAATCCAAAAATTTCGATGCAACGTACGCACATCTATGTTATCACCCTTGTGGCCACTATAGAACAGTAGCAGAATAAATCTAACAAGTCCAAGCTCAACTTTTTGGAAGGGAGACATTTAGAATAAACCATTGAAATATTGACTTCCATAAATTCCTGTAAATTTGGTTAGTAAAAAATTAACTTCACGTTCTCTCGGCTGCAGAAAATGCGAAATATATTTTCTATGAGCAATTTTGATTTTCTAATCGAAATCGTTTTCCGAAATTTTCTAATCAAAGCCGATGCTTTGGTAGCACAAGGCGACGTTCCATGAACGTAGTTCAGAATTTCTGCACAGAAGCAAAGCAAATGAACTATCGCGTAATGTGAAAAGATGGCGGATAATGTGCCAGTAATTATCGGCAAACATGCTCCCCATCGCTTGAAAATGAAAAGCCTTGCTCCACTATTCCCATCTGGGAAACAGACATATCACACGAGGTCGAGGGAACTCAATAACACTGTTGTGTTTCGAAGCAAATCTGTGATCGCGGGTGAGTGGAAGGAATAGGTGCGGCGAGAAAGCGCGGGGGTGTAATAGGGAGCAGATGATTAGACCACTGATACTCATAAAGGTCGTTTCCTATGTGGTTAGGACACGACCCTTGTTTTAGGCAACCCATCCATCTCATCGGTCAAACTCACGAGACTGCTTGCGAGCAAATTACGTCTTCGCAGCTTCCGTCAATACCATACCAAAAGCTTCCTTCACTCTCGCGTTAAACTATTTCGATCACAAAACACCAACGGATGAAACTATGTATTCTACTTTAACACTCACGGAAAAGCTTCACTAGACCTCACAAACGAATATTTTAGCCGCCACACAAACGAACTTTTGTATTGAGAAATCCAATGAAACGTCATATTAAAAAAAACTCACTAAAAAATAAGGACAGTCAAACCTGTAGGAAGTATACAGATATTTCTTAGTAAACGTTTTCCTAGGTTATGAACTTTTTCATGGCTTCATACATTTCTTGTATGTGAATGTCGGTATAATTTTTGTCTGTGAGATACACTTTGGAGGGAAAAGAGTACTTGAAATATTTGAAAATACCTTTATCTGATGTAACAACCGAACAATTGATATTATGCTCACGAGATTTGAGGGATATTGTGTGAACACCTTCATTTCAATGGTTGTCGGACGAAATTAACGAAACAATAAAATAATTTAAAACGTCATTGGTCCAATTTATCCGATAATTAATTAAATAAATATTTTTCGTTAGTCACATGAGTCCACTAATCCAAAAGCCACGATAATTTAGGGCTTTTTCATCGTTGGTATATATATTGGTCGTTGGATAAATAAATTCGATATTATCATTACACATAAAGTTATTAAATGAAGAACATGCTTTGGCTACATTTTTCTGTTTTGTCAACCATAGTTACGATAATTTTATCATACTCTACATTTTAACCTAAAAAAAGTTTCTCCCATTTATCAGCAAAAATCTATTAATCGCAAGAGTTGAAACGATTTTCAACATGTCCAAAATTAGAGATTGAAAAACATTTTGTAAGTCATGCATCGGCTGATGGAACTCGCGTTTGGAAACGGTAAATTCCAGTTGAAATTATGCGTATTTCGGAAACGCTTCCATTCTGATTGGGAAATGCCCATTGTGGAATCCTCGAGAAAGAAGAATTTGTTTCCGAATCGTGCATAGAGTAATTCCTAGAAATCGGTAATCCAAAACTTCCCGCTAGCCTCCAAAAGCGAGTTTCATCTGTCTAAATACGGATTACGGAGTGTTTTTAAACTTCTAATTAATTAGCAGCCGTGTTCCATTTCTCTTTTATTTCATACCCAACATTTTCATAGAGAAATCCGATTTTAAACGAAAAAAGAGCGTTCATCTCGCCAAAACGATAAAAATCACATAACTACAATGCATACATAAGTCAGAGGGAAACCTTTTTAGCAAATGCTAATTTAGATAAAAATGAGTGCGAAAAGATGAAGCGATGCATTCACATATTTCACGTACTGGATGAAGTTAGTCTCGACGCGGATGAAAGCTCCTCTTCTTCAAACTACTTTTCATAAGTGCTTTTCGATCGTCCGTTGGAGCTACTCAACTATCTGACTTGTTTTTCAGGTTACACGCTTCTCTCTCTCGATGTGGAGCTGCATGCCGGAGAGTGTTATTTTTTGAAATTTGTAATACTTCATTTACCAATCGACGAGTCACACTGTTAGATGATGAAGGCTCTAAAATTAACATCGGGATAAACTCGCTCTCACAGTGTAACTCGCAAACTCAATTTGTGATATCTCTAAATTTTGGTAATGCTTATTCATTTAACATTCATTCTGCCATTCCCAATATCCATGTATTATTATAAAAAATAACTGAGCTCTAACTGATAAATCAGCTCTCCCGCATTTCTCGTAGTCTTCTCTTCGACCTAAAATTTTCACCGATCTGTATTTCTTTTGCTTTTCAAAATTGCTAACGATATGTTTTAGCAAGCCAGAGATCTGTCTCTATTTTTCGTGGATAAAAAAAAGGTTAATGATAAATAGATGGAGGATAAATCTAATATGATAATAATAACAACAACAACAATAATAATAATTATCTGATTGCTGACAATACGCAATACTTCAAATACAAACCTATTAACATATTAGAAAATAAGAGATACAAATTATACTGGGATAGAGAAATCTTGACAGACCTCACCATAAAAGCCAATATATGAATATGGTTCTCTTTGATAAAATTAATCAGGAAGGTATAGTAATTGACATTGCAGTTACTCCAATCTTCAAAGCACTTTCTCAAGAAAAATTACTAAGTATTCCGAGTTAGCAGCAGAAATAAAAAAAAAGTGGAAATTAAAAAATGTAACCATAATTCCATAGTTATATCCACAACAAGGGTAGTACCAAACACACTGGCAGCCAGTTTAGAAAAATTAAAAGTTGAAATTAACCTATACTTAATTAAAAAATCAGTAATCCTGGATACCTGTCACTTAATCAGAACATTTTAAAATGAAGACTAATTATTTTTGTTAATGTACTTGACATCAATCCTGTCCCATGACACCGTCATTTTGTGGTGAGAACGAATGCATAATAATAATAATTAATATACTAGCAAATGCACTGATTTGAAAACATGACTTTTCAAGCTGAAAAATGGTCCGCTCCAGCTGTCATCTTGATGATTGGGATATTTTTTATCACCGTTTGAGTATCTGTTGGTTCAAGATAAAAAAACGTATTTTTCGTATCATTTTGCCTGGGAGTTGTTCACGGCTGTGACAATATACAAGTACTGAGGCATGACTACATGAACGACATTGATATCGGTCACTCCGTATCGATTGAAAGTTATAAAGTATGAAAAGTGTTGCTCGTTGGGTCATTCCGTTACTCTTACGTGTCACTTTCCTGACTATTCTTAGCAAGAGAAAATATCACTCCTTCTCTCCCCTTAATGTGATGCTTAACCTTGCGAAAGCTTTTGGAATTTACTGGTGGAGGGATGAAGATTAAAACCGGCCTCTGGGAGGTTAATTACAGACTTGATGGTCCAATCTACTAATCTTAGATTAAGATTATGGATATAACACAGAGCTACTGTTTACTCTCCCTATCCTTTGGCTCAATCATCAAACGAAATGTAGTCATTCACAATTAATTAAAATCCAAAAATTTCGATGCAACGTACGCACATCTATGTTATCACCCTTGTGGCCACTATAGAACAGTAGCAGAATAAATCTAACAAGTCCAAGCTCAACTTTTTGGAAGGGAGACATAATTAAGAAATAAAGAACTTAAACTCCACGGAATATTCTGTGGAAAGTACTAATTTCTTTCATTTCTTCAGTAGCAGAGTGTTTGCACCATTTATACTGCTTACTCGGTTAACTTATTCTTACCGACTGCTTAATGACGTTTGAAATTATTTTTTATACAAGCATATTGTTCTTTAATAATATACATATACTTTTTATATTTGACCAAATTTCATAGTTGTAATACCACTGAATTATACCGGTAATGTTTTCACACTTTTTTTGTTTAATGACGTAACCTATTTGATTTTCGCGCTACACTTGCGTGGACTTCCGTTTGTAAAATTCTGGCACAGAGATAAAAGCATGGGAAAACTACCTCACTCCTCACCTTGCTTAAACGCCTCATTCCCTCTCCGAAGATTTTGTTAGCAGGTGGTTTGAGGTTCAAATCGGCTCACGGGATGGATACGCCGCAGAAAATTACCACGATCGTAGATGTAGTTTCCTTCATTGCTAGCAGCAATGGATTTTTCTGATCCATCCCCCGTAAAAGACAAGGACTCGCTTAAATGCCTCAATCCCGTTCGTCTTATCGACAATACCCCCTCTGTGTTACGCTTGCGTGTGGGCGTAAGAGGAAGAGGCGACGGTTTAGTATAAATGAGAGGTGGGAATGAATAGCGAGGGCAGAGAGGAAAAGAGCTTCTGACGGCGGGTGGTGGAATCCGGTCGATAGGATGGGAAGCTATAGATAGGAAAATATAGAGCACGCGTGATGGTCATGAGTGCGGAAATCCGAAACGACCCCTCGATAAAAAAAGCCAGATCCCCGTCCGGATTATCATTTTAATATATTTTATTGCTTCCCGTCCGAGAGAAAATTTCCCCGAAACAAAAAGAATGGGACCCAAAGGTCCGGGCGTGAAACGTCGCGATTTCAGATCGAGGAGGAGTGGAAAAATGAACAAAGTGCGTAGCGGCTAGATTATGAGCGGAATCCTTTATTTATTACTGTCAAAAGGGGAAGCGGCGGGAGCCGACATGCGTTTTCCGGCTCGTCAATTTTTATTCCCGGGATTTAATCACTTAGCGGCGCACATTATGAAATATTCCGATGGAAATCACTCTCTACGAAATAAAACTCCTTTATTTGTTCCTGGCGCAAATACCTCCGTCATTGGGGCGGAACTCAATCGGAAAACGAGGCTTTTTATGGCCGGAGGAACAATGCAATCCTCGGGATCCGAGCAAACATTCGCCACCGGTTGCATTCGGGAGAAACTAACATATTTTTAGCATGCATTGACCCTTTTATGCTGATGCGGTGGTATGGGGATTGGAGCTAGCAATTTAAGCGGTCGCGAGCGGCAGAGGGAGCTGGAATGAATCACGTTGGAATTCTAAAGCATGGGAAGCCAGCGGGAGAATTGCGATATGGCGAAGAATGCGACCGCGGCAGAAAGGAGCGAATTTCCCCGGAGCTGGAGAGGGATATATGTATTTATGAAACATATATACACATATCTGTGGTTGCAATCGTGTGTGTAAATATAGGTATTTTTATGAGCTGATTTACACATGCGGATGTGATATCTCAATGAGAGACGTTCGCACTTGTACAGATCTTTCTTTTTCCCCCGGCACATTACCGTGAGTGTATATTTATTTATTTCCATCCTGTATCCATCATTTGTATTTGAATTATTTATTTTAAGGAGCGAAAAACGAAAATCCTAAAATGCGTGCGTAGAAATTCCAGCATATCAAATGGAATGGCTCTGTTATTTATAAGTACGCCCTGAACTGACTTGAAAATTTGAAGGTAAATATTTTAGCCGAATTGAAGTTCGTTAATTTTTACGGAGCATCTGTTACCACACTTGTTTTCTTTCACGAGAGTCACAATGCTTTTCGCAGTAAACACGAAGGGTTATCGGAGACATAAATTACTCGCCATGTAAATAAGAACTTAAAAACTACGACTAATTTCAAGCCATTTTGCTGTTTCTGAAATGGAAGAAATGCAGTTTTCTGTCTGAGTGTAGATTAGCACACCTTAAAAGTTAAGTTAACCGTTATAATGAAGGGAGTTAGGTAAAGTTAAACCTGGATCAACTTCGTTACGTGCATATTAAAACTAACAAAATCAATTTTGCATTAAGTATAAGGGTTCTTTAATATTGTAGTATATTAAAACGAAAATGTCAAGTCCACTGTCGATCGCCACTCCTCTTCCATGTAAGGAAACTGATTTAATTTGAAATAATTTAATTAAACCAACTTTATTTCTTTTCGCACACGACTCACTAATTTTNTGAATAAATACACCAGTTTCTTTTTGAAAAGTGGTTAAATTTATTCACCATTTCGTCATGAATACTAAAAAGTGAATCGTCGCTCCGTCGAGTTTGTATATACAATAACAGATATATTGTTAAAATTAGTTATGCACCGTTATGTATGACGGGGCCGTTTACTAGTAATGTAATAATTGATATGGTTCAACGTAGAGTGGCGAGGTTTGTCAAGGGAGACATTAGATTTGACAGAAGTGTTTCGACTATGATAGAATCCCTCGGGCGAACTTCGCTTAGAAATAGAAGAGTTGATTACCGATTACATAAGCTATTTGAAAATTTTATCACTATAGATCTCGCCGACGAGAGAACTGATACTGTTATTCCAGAAAGCAACGTTTACGAGCTCCGAGAGAAAACTAAGAAGCGATTTAGGGAAGTGACTGCCAGAATGGATAGTTACTTCGGGTCGTTTTTCCCAGTATTAGAGAAGCTAATAGCAGTTAGGGTGTGATAATATTATCGGTGTTTTACACCCATTGGCGGCTTGTAGTGTTTAAATGTAAATGTAAATAATGGGAAGGTATGGAATGGCTTGTCTAAGGGGTCCGGTGAATATGTATGTTATGATACTGAGGTTTAAAACATTAGAATTGTCGTAATTTTGGTCTATTCGTCGGTGATATTGTCTCTCAAGCAGTTCCATGGCTTGATGTTCATACCTTTGTGTTTATATGGGTAGTAACATTTCAAATTCGTTCTTTTCACAAAGAAAAGGGTGATACGGGGTGCGAGTATGGGACGGGAGAGAAAGGGGACTACGGGAAACAAAAAGGTTGGGAAGAGCTGCTGTATCCAATACAATTCTTTCAGGATCCAAAAAAGAAAAATATTTGTTTTCTAAATAAATGGATGGAAGAATAGACTTTTTAACTGGAAAATGTCTTCAGTGCCAGCTATCATATAATTAATTATTTCTCTAGTCTTGACCATTTTCGATTCAATTTAACTGTTTAAGGCCAATGAATATCCGTTCGCAGGCTGTTGACAATAACAGCGCCATGATTGCATTCATATAGATAAAATATTTCTGTTTTCGCCATTCGATGCTAAAAAGATGTTGTTAAACTTGCATACATTCCTTGTTAGGTTCAGGCAAACCTTAAGGGAGAAATAAATTAGGGAACATACATAAAAATCTATCCCTTTCGTTGTAGTGATACTCGGCAATAGGAATTGATACGAAAATCTTCTAGGACATAATTTTAGCTTAGTCCTTTACCTTATAATTCAGGTACTTTCCAAGTACGTAAGTTTCACACAATTTCCGTAATCTTGTAATCTTAGCAACATTTCTAGCGCATTGCGCAGCAAATAGATCGAAAGAGCTTCGGCCTAGGTTCGAGGCCACCATTCCACCACTTCCCTTCTTCCTCTCCTCACACACGACCATCATAACGGAAGAAAGGGATTAAGAAGAAAGGATCTTTTCTGAGGTTCTGAAACGGCTAGTTGAAGCGATATCCAATCCCCTTAATGCGTGAAATAAAACATACAGCATTCAAAAAAGATTAATTTTTCGGAGACATTTGGCAAAATAAAAATTTAAGTGGAAGTCTGATGTAGTAATTTTAGTCATTTTCTCAATATTTTTTACCACAAATAATCAGAGAATGTTGTTGTTCATGAAAGTAGTGTTCTGTTTGTAGTTGCGAATAAGAGAGGTTAATGAAGATGAAGATGCCAAGTATTGCCTTCTTGTCCGCGTCATTCCTGTATCGGCGGTCCTCTATCGGATACTTTTACATGGTGACCCTGCAAGCCGCCAGTGACATGTAGCATAGGGTTTAAAAATACCAATATAACTCTAATAAAAGGAAGGAACTATTAAGGTCAATACAGAAAAATCGACAAAGTCCTAGACGGAGAAAAATCTACGAAAACTCTCTCATTAAATATGCTGCCATAGTTCTACATTTCGCCAGGAAGGCTTCTGAAATTGAGTAGGATTATAAAAGGACGAAAAAAGAGTAAATGACAGGAGAAAGATAGCATTAAATAGGAAGACGCTACACGAAAGGGAAGGAAAGGGAGGCAGGAAAAAACAAGGAAAGATACTTCATTTTACGACGAAATAGTAGCGCATGCGGAAGTCCGCAGCTTACGTGTAAACGTATGTTTGTGTGTGCATTAGTATTTGTGCGGCGTCACGTGAGAGGTCGCTCCTGTTAGCGGTGTAACGTTGCTAAGGGAGGCAACGTCGTGAGGGGATAATAGGGTCGATGGAAAAAAGGTTTCCGGAGTGAAAGAAGGGATTGAAGTTTGGCAGGAACGCGGGTTTTTTTATTTTTCTGGAGTGGTGAAGAAAGGGAGAGAAACTCGAGCGAAGAAAGGGAGAAGTAGAAGCGAGTTTAGAGGATGAATGGGGCAAAAGAGAGGGAAAGAAAGGAACAGATGTGAAAGGGAAAGTCGAATGGGGGAGTGATCTGCGGTGATTGCGGAAGCGGAAGAAATGGGACGGAAAAGGAGCCGAAACAAAAGGGAAAGAAAAGAGAGAGGCGGTCTAAGGCAAAGATCCGACGGGACCAACACGACTTTCTTCCCATGTAAAGTCGCCTGATCTTTCTTTATACTAAATCATTAGGAGCGTTTTGACCGCATAGACTTCCCGCTTCAAAGCTTCCGGAAAAGAATGCAGTCTTTTTCTAGCTCGTTAATTCTGGCTCTTTTTGGGAGTAATGGAATGTATGATAACCTTCCTTGTCCCATTCCACTACTTTACCCTGAGGTAGAGAGTGTTCGAGTAGTAGTATTCAAATTAATATGATTAAGCGTGACTTGGAGGAATTTTGCACACATTTTCAAAGAAAGAACACTGAATAAACCAGAAGATATCAGCCCGTTGACGAAACTGGTCGTGAAATAAACATGTGGTGGAAATTATTCAGTCTTCTTTGTTTGAAAAAATGCGAAAAGAGTGGTAGTATTGCAAAGTGCTTCGACAACTAGGGTCATTTCGCACGTAGGGCACCACCGGGAATCGAATCCGGTACGCCTTCATTGAAGTGGAACGCGTTGCCCATTTGGCTATCAGGGAACCCACAGTATTCGACGAAATCGAGTTGGCAATTTTTCGGAATTCCGCTCACGTTCTAAGCTTAAACTCTATCCTGATTAATATCTATTAAAAAGATAGGGCATGACTATGTTGCGTATCCACCTATCATAATTCAATCCTGCTTGACGGGGGGGTTACCAAACACGATAAATCGATACCTAGCTAAAATTTTTATTATTCAAGAATAAGCTTGGAATTTGAAAGGATATTAGATGATGATACGATTATTGATTAGTAAAAATCTCTAGTATTATATATAAAAAACTCGTAGTATTAATTCTTAAAAATTTCATGGCTTAAAGTTGAAGTATACAAAAGATTTATGAATATCCGCTTCGTAATGACAATTGACAACATAGTGCTTCATACATTTAATTATGGGCAAAAGAATACCATATTTATCCCTCGTAAATCTAACCATCACTATTCATAATTGTGTTATTAAATACCAACAATTTCTGGCTTAGGAAGACCAGATGTATACAATTACAAAATGAAATGGTGAATAAATTTAACCACTTTTCAAAAAGAAACTGGTGTATTTATTCAAATCAACTTTGCACAACACTACAGAAAATCTTCAAACCCACAACATGTTTCAACGCATCAGCGTCATTATCAAGTCTTCATGGGTTTGAAGATTTTCTGTAGTGTTGTGCAAAGTTGATTTGAATAAATACACCAGTTTCTTTTTGAAAAGTGGTTAAATTTATTCACCATTTCGTCATGAATACTAAAAAGTGAATCGTCGCTCCGTCGAGTTTGTATATACAATAACAGATATATTGTTAAAATTAGTTATGCACCGTTATGTATGACGGGGCCGTTTACTAGTAATGTAATAATTGATATGGTTCAACGTAGAGTGGCGAGGTTTGTCAAGGGAGACATTAGATTTGACAGAAGTGTTTCGACTATGATAGAATCCCTCGGGCGAACTTCGCTTAGAAATAGAAGAGTTGATTACCGATTACATAAGCTATTTGAAAATTTTATCACTATAGATCTCGCCGACGAGAGAACTGATACTGTTATTCCAGAAAGCAACGTTTACGAGCTCCGAGAGAAAACTAAGAAGCGATTTAGGGAAGTGACTGCCAGAATGGATAGTTACTTCGGGTCGTTTTTCCCAGTATTAGAGAAGCTAATAGCAGTTAGGGTGTGATAATATTATCGGTGTTTTACACCCCCTGCTACGCGCCATTGGCGGCTTGTAGTGTTTAAATGTAAATGTAAATAATGGGAAGGTATGGAATGGCTTGTCTAAGGGGTCCGGTGAATATGTATGTTATGATACTGAGGTTTAAAACATTAGAATTGTCGTAATTTTGGTCTATTCGTCGGTGATATTGTCTCTCAAGCAGTTCCATGGCTTGATGTTCATACCTTTGTGTTTATATGGGTAGTAAAATTTCAAATTCGTTCTTTTCACAAAGAAAAGGGTGATACGGGGTGCGAGTATGGGAAGGGAGAGAAAGGGGACTACGGGAAACAAAAAGGTTGGGAAGAGCTGCTGTATCCAATACAATTCTTTCAGGATCCAAAAAAGAAAAATATTTGTTTTCTAAATAAATGGATGGAAGAATAGACTTTTTAACTGGAAAATGTCTTCAGTGCCAGCTATCATATAATTAATTATTTCTCTAGTCTTGACCATTTTCGATTCAATTTAACTGTTTAAGGCCAATGAATATCCGTTCGCAGGCTGTTGACAATAACAGCGCCATGATTGCATTCATATAGATAAAATATTTCTGTTTTCGCCATTCGATGCTAAAAAGATGTTGTTAAACTTGCATACATTCCTTGTTAGGTTCAGGCAAACCTTAAGGGAGAAATAAATTAGGGAACATACATAAAAATCTATCCCTTTCGTTGTAGTGATACTCGGCAATAGGAATTGATACGAAAATCTTCTAGGACATAATTTTAGCTTAATCCTTTACCTTATAATTCAGGTACTTTCCAAGTACGTAAGTTTCACACAATTTCCGTAATCTTGTAATCTGAGCAACATGTCCAGCGCATTGCGCAGCAAATAGATCGAAAGAGCTTCGGCCTAGGTTCGAGGCCACCATTCCACCACTTCCCTTCTTCCTCTCCTCACACACGACCATCATAACGGAAGAAAGGGATTAAGAAGAAAGGATCTTTTCTGAGGTTCTGAAAAGGCTAGTTGAAGCGATATCCAATCCCCTTAATGCGTGAAATAAAACATACAGCATTCAAAAAAGATTAATTTTTCGGAGACATTTGGCAAAATAAAAATTTAAGTGGAAGTCTGATGTAGTAATTTTAGTCATTTTCTCAATATTTTTTACCACAAATAATCAGAGAATGTTGTTGTTCATGAAAGTAGTGTTCTGTTTGTAGTTGCGAATAAGAGAGGTTAATGAAGATGAAGATGCCAAGTATTGCCTTCTTGTCCGCGTCCTTCCTGTATCGGCGGTCCTCTATCGGATACTTTTACATGGTGACCCTGCAAGCCGCTAGTGACATGTAGCATAGGGTTTAAAAATACCAATATAACTCTAATTGCGATTTATACCTTATTTAACTAATTGCGATTAGCGTCTCCACCGGGGGCTCCGGATAGTCAAGTGGGAAACGCGTTCGAATTCGATGAAAGCGGTTCCGTGCTCGATTTCCGGTGGGGGCCCGCGTACAAAATGACCTTAGCTGTCGAAGCACTTCTAAAAAATTACTCACAGCTTCTCTAGTGCTCCATTGAGAAGCGTAAAAGCAACTTGAAGTAATATCTATCCGTCCTGGCGATCATTTCCTTGTATCGCTTTTTAGCTTTCTCTTGGAGCTCGAAAACGTTGTTAACTGGAGTAGCAAACTCAACTATCTCGTCGGCGAGATCGAGTTGATTAACTTTTCCAATAGCTTACGTCAGAATGAAGTCTTCCACCCGTAAGTAAATCTCTCCCGAGGGACTCTGCCTGGGCTGAAACACTGCAGTCGAATCTGAAAACTCCATAAACATATCTAGCTGCCTACGTTGAATCATCTCTAGATGGGAAGACTAATCTACTTCGTTAGGATCCCAAATCGAACAGCAATATTCTAGGAGGTAGAATCAGGGGGAAAATTTCTTTTACTCTCGATGAAAATCCCATCAGAATTCCACTGGCTAGTCTTTGTATCCCATCCACCTTTCCTGCTTCCCTTCGGATATACTCCTTGAATGAAAAACCACCATTGATTGTAAATCCTAGGAATTTATGACTTACGAATTCCAAAGGATATCCTAATATTTGATATGGTACAGAGGAAACGTTAGTGGAACGCGTGAAAGTCACAGCTACGCACTTCTTTACAACCAAATCGAACTTGCAATGTCTGCGTCAATTTGAAATAACGCTTAGGATTTTCCATAAAATAACGGTGTAATTTTGTTACACCGTTACAATGTATCAGTTTAAGTCTTGTGACATAAACTAATACATACAATTATAATTCTTTACGAATATGTATTTTAGATAATTGATGAATTTAGTATTCGTAAACGAAATAATATGTGTGCGATTAATAAATGAACATAATGTTCTAATATATCAATTCAAATGATTAATTCAAATATATCAATTCAAATTTGACCCCTTGCTACAAGCCGAAAGGCGGCTTGCAGGGTACTCACATAAGGATAGACTTGGCCAATGGAATCATAATCCGCGACTCCGAAAGCTGCTCACGAGGGGCTTCCATTGGCATCAGGTTTTGCTGTCGCCGAAACAATATGCTGCGTAACTATATTATTTTAAAAATAATATTGAAAGACCTAATTACTATGGTAAAAGATTTAAACCGATAATTGATATAACAATCGATTTCATGATTCCTAAATACGAAGGAAATAAACCCAAAATTGACGACGATCAGGAATCAATCAATGATTTTCTGGTTTCCAACGAAGTATGGTTCTGGGGACATTAAATGAACGTATATATAGTGTTCAAATATGTTTTCTATAATGACAAAACTTTGTTATAGAAATTTTTCGACCAAGCGAGTCGATACGTTGGCGACAGCAATGTCTCCAGAACTGGCGACAGAAATGTCTCCTGAGAATCATTAATTCAGTCTATACACCAGGTGAGCCTGGTGTATAGAATAACTCAGTCTATACACCTTATGTTTAGGAATCAAGTCCTACTCACGAGAACGTTCTCACATGACGGCGCGAATCGCGTTCCAAACCCTCTGATCATTGAGAAGAATTTCATACACGCATAAGCGGATGACGTTGCATATGCTCCACATGTTATTTGTGTACATAAATCGTTGACTCTGATTTTTCTCATCTATCACGCTCTTTCTTACCCCTCTGATAGGCGGAAAGAGATCGGGAAATAAATGGGAAAGAGATGGCGAGATCCCCTCAGCGGAACGGAGCGACGAAAGCTTGTGGAATGGGGATAAAGGAGTGGAGAAGGCGACGCAGACCGAGGGAAATGAAACGGTGTGTTTCAGGGGATCGGCTATAGGTGACGAGGGGGCGAGAAGGAGGCTGTAGACGGAAGGAAGTGTGGGAAGTGATGAATGGGAGAGCGGCCTTAGCAGATGAAGTAGGGGGGCAATTGAGAGAGCGGCGCAAGAGGAAGTGAATGGAGAAAAGAGGAGAGAATGAAACTCTGGGACTTTTTACCGACACCGCTTCATACAGGCGCCATTTCGTTACCAGATTCCTTTAATTTAATTTTTAATTGCGGAAGTTAAGGTGGAACTTTACGGTCACTGATGTTTACCGCGTCTCTCTTCGTAATTTAAATTTGATTGCGTATCCAGTAGTATGTGATTCCTCCAAAGTGATCAATTGGGGATTTATTGATTGATTCCTATGTATTTGAATTTGCCCGAGTTCCACAGAAGCAGAGAGCATGCAGAGACTTGCACATCCCCTTCAAAGATGCCATGTGAGGTGGCGTAATGGATCCAACATGATGCGTTGTAATATATGCAATGAGAAATGAGTAATCATCATCTTATGGGATGACCTATCTATATGGGATGGCCTCTATCTTAGGAAACATCTTAATGGGACGTGGGTGCAGGGGCGGGTTTATAATTAGGCAAACTAGGCCTCATCCATATGGAGGGCTTCAATAAGACAGAGTAGGTAAACTCTATGTATAAAAAAATGTTCTTGTTTTTCACGACAAGGAAGAATTTATATTTATTAAGTAGCTTTACATAATATACTTTTAGAATACGTTACATTGCTATATAAATATGCAATTTAAGTTGTATTAACCTTTCTTAGATATTCATAAAAATACTATGTATTACAATTCAAAATTCGTTTTTTTTATTCCTACCGTAATGAACCGGCTGGGATTTCTATGGGATGTTTATTTGCGTAATTTGTGAAAAAAATCGAATTTATAGTTCTTAGTGGGACCTCAATCTATCCTTCGCGCCTTCGGCCTCTGATGGCTTAAATTCGCCCTTTCATGGGTGTGAATGTATTGTTGAAAATTTTGCGAAATGGACTGAAATGGAACACTTTTCATTTGAGTATTTAGGAATGAGAGAAGCAAAGCCAAAAATATTCTTCTAAAACATTCTTCCCTTTTTCAGCAGTATCTAGAAGAGGTGGATGAAAAATGATCATACTATTCCCCTTAATAATCTGGTTGTATTTGGTAACATCGAGCTTCATGCAAGGCCCAGCCAGCTCTGTATATCGGAGATGGAACAGTGCTGTTCTGTAGGACATCCTGAAATCGATGTCAGTCTTGTACGGCGCGCCTCTCCTCCGCAAGGCTTGTCGACAGATATAACAAATGGGTTTCGCCTCTGAAGTATTCAACACCTAAGGACCCTAGTACAGTTGATCAATAAAATGAATCATCCTGCTTAAAGCTTACCCTTTCCATAGTCGAGACGCATTTTTTCTTTTATACTTCCGATCCATTATGATGCTTTTTCGATTACATTTTGTTCTTTGTTCCAGAAAATACCGAAAATTCAGTCCCTTAAAAAAGGTATAAATTTTCTATTTAATAGTCAATGAAACGTCAAGGAGTTGTAAGGAGTGGAGGGTCGGTGTAGGGGAGCAGGTGCTCTGCTTCAATTTCTGTTTAAGTGCTCTCATTTACACCACATCAACATCGAATAAGACCAGAGGAACATGTATGGCCGTGGTGGTACGCCCCAGCGCCGAAATGGGAGATAAACTTGTGGGAAGAAGGAGCCATAAAGCGGTTATAAAGGAACGAGTTTCAGGGAATGTGGTAGAAACTGAAATAAACGTGACAAGAAATGGTTATTCTAGGTTAAATGCAGATTTCTGATTTCTGATTCCTATACAGTTGTCGCGATACCGTGGTTTTGAACGGCTCAATTTGTAATCTAAAGGGAATATATCGATGGAAGAAAATAATTTTGAAGGAAAAGTCAATTTTTCGATAAATGTATTTTGGCCGATCAAAGATTCGATATTTTTAAAACTCACTTCGTAGAGGATGAAAATCATTTTTAAAAACTGAACATAATAAAATTGCTCAACGTTGGAAGCCTCCTCTACTTGGAATTGCACAGCGAATGACTGGCATATATTTTACACGATTATTAATGTTTCATTTATAAACCATGCATAGGAATCCCAAATTAATTGAAACATTTTCATTCCTTTCAATGCTAAGATAATATCTCTGCCTTTGGGGACGCAAATTTTTCCTCGAAAAAACTTAGGTAATCTAAAACTGATGTGGTAAAGCTCAATTTTGTGGAAAGGTGCCACGTGCAGGAAGAAAATAAGCTTGCATTTCCACGGAATATGTAATTATTTCGACTATTTTCCTTTCAGAATCTGAAGAGGTCTACATTTTAGTCGAAACTAGTCGAAATAAATGTATATTCTGTGGAAACTAGTGTTGTTTTCATTATGGATTTAACTAATGTGTGAGATAATCTTTATAATAACAATAAAAATAACGATAATTGGGAACCGATTGGGGGATGAATCAAAAGAGTCATGTTCAGCGAAAATACAGATGGTTCACGATTTTCCAGAAGTCGATCATGTAACGCAGGAAAACCCAATATTTTTAACTGATAAACGTATAAACACAACGATAGTCTGGCGACAGAAATGTCTCCTGAGAATCATTAATTCAGTCTATACACCAGGTGAGCTTGGTGTATAGAATAACTCAGTCTATACAACTTATGTTTAGGAATCAAGTCCTACTCACGANATAGGACATTGAATCTTCTATTACAGGCACACTCCTCAATTTAGAAACCACTGCGCTATGAAATAAGGTTGTTTTCTTCTCTTTTTTAAAGTGATAATATGAAATTTTTCATCCTAGTAAATATTTCATAAATAAATAATCTGTGCGGAATATCACAGGATACTATTCATTAAAATGAATGAATGGTAGATTATTTTACATCAATACTTCATTTAATTAATTATCCGTTCTTAATTTGAACAAAGCATACATTGAACCGAGAAAAAGAACGAGTTTTCAATCGTAAGAAATAATGCATACATTCATACAGAACATGTGCAGAGATAACTAAATATGTAGATACATTAAGTATCTTAATTTGAAGTTATATTATGTAATTTGTGATACCCAACGGTATAGCGGGCCGCATACAATCCTCGCGGAACGAATGCGACCCACGGGCCACAGGAAAGGAACCTCGACCTTAACGTGGCGAACTCATCATTACAGAAAAACACGCTGCGCATATCAGTTATTTCGTGAAAGGATTTTGTTCTACTCCAAGAAGAGCATGCGGCAGAATCAAGCGATGCTTTTTGAGGCCAATATAGATCCTGTGCAAGAACAAAAGATCGATAAATTTCTCTCTTGAACATAGATGAAAGAACGGTTCGAAACATTACAGCCACAGAAGCTCTTGAAATTTTTCATGCACATCATTTCGGCTACGTCATCATTAGGAAGAGAATATGGGGTAGAGAGAATGTAGAAGGAAACTGGAAAATACAGCGAGGGAGAAGAGGAAGAAAATACGTCGAGAAACGAGTAGAATGGGGCGGCAGAACGGAAGGGTAAGGGAGTAGCGGATATAGCGACTCTCGCACGTAAAGTACCAGGAAGGGAGAAGGCGAAAGAAATATGAAGGTAGAGAGGAGGAGAAACAATGAAGGATCCGTTCCTCTATAACTTGCGGCGATGACTAAGCCGAAACAAAAGTGATCGAAAATATATGAGGGAGCGTGCATGAGTGTATCCCTGTCGGTGGTGACTTCGATCGAGCCATTCTTGCATACGAGGGCGCGTCGACGGGTTAAAGATCTTGCCCCTCCGTGGGCGCGCACGATTCTCTTCATATTTTATGGCTATTATTTATCAAACGGCCTTCGCGGCAGTTTGTGAGATATTTAGCGGTTGCGAATTAAGGTAAAATAGTGCGCGCTATCACGATTCATTCCATTCATCACTGCCTGTTCACTTTAATTAGATACATCCGTTGCAATGGCGATATTCCTGTGAACGAATTTATCTTAATGAAGGTATTTCGGTGACAGAATGTAAATTTAACAATATAAAAGACAAATAGAATTGTTGTCACAGAAAATATCGTTGTGATAGAAAATAACGCAACCATCAACGGAGAAGTGTTTATTGTTTATGTCCTCGATTTTATCACATAATGTACCACATTTTTAGTACGAATTCAGCTTCATAAGAAATATACAAGTAAATTTTGAATAATAGTTCAATGATTTATTTTTTTGTATACAAAATGTTCTAAAGTATTTTCTAGTGATTCGAAGGTGAGCAAGAAGTAATCAATAATCTTCATAAAACTTTCCATTCGATATTCTTGAAGGATTTATCAAGAGACAATTGGTCCTGGGTTCTTCTACACAACCTTTCTCTCCTTTAAGCTTACGCTAAAGAGAATGAATCGAGATCACCAAGTCGCCCATCATCCAAGAGGGTATATCTCGTATAATCGTGTGTCGTACAATGTGTTTTTGTAATGTGATTATACGAGGAAATATTATTTACTAACTACATTCACTCGCTATTAAAAATTTTGAATTGTAGCTGATTCTCCTATAGCTTTTGATTTTCTGTCAACTAAATTTGAACTCGAACACAATCCATGGAGACCTTCTTGTGGTGATCACTTCTTGTATAAATAAATCTTAACATCACACCTTGAAAACTCTGGCTGAGTTTTGCTTTGACAGAAGTCGCAAGTTTTTATTTACGCACCTGAGTGTTGCGGTGGTCATAAATTTTAATGACGACCAATTTTATTCCCTTGGGAAGAATAACATTTCATGGGCAATTAATTAATTTGCGTTTTTCTCTGCTATTCTCACTTGTTCAATATCGTGCGTTTTTAAATAAATATGATCTAATTCCGAGAGAGCTTAGTTTGGACTAATCCGAGAACGTGATTCATTATATTCATTCCCTGCCGGAATTTCAAGGAAGCAATTAATAGCAATCCATTCATTCGAAGTAGTTTGTGGTTGAATGTATGAATCCCTCAACTAGGGAGAATTTATTCATTCTATGCCAGAGGAGAAGCTATTCATGGAGCTGATGATGACAAGGTACTTTCGAAACCGGTCTCTCAATAATAAATGTGAGAGGACTAGAGGTCCCTGTTTTCATTTCCCTGATTCATCCATTGTTTAAGATGACCAAGTGATTTGAAGGAAAGTATAAGACATTGCTTGAGCGTTTCCATCCTTTAATTCATTTGACATACATAAGTGCGATGTGTCTTTTCATTATCAGATTACAATAATATTTCACGCAATTAATTTTATGACAATGTGCGACAAATTTAGAGGGAACCCCCATAGAATTTCCGACTTTGAAAAATAAGGTCCACCCTAGTGTGCTTACGGCAAAATGAGAATATGAATACCACCCACAAGTCAATTTTCAGCAGTTTTAACTTTTGTAAATATCATTAAAGATAAAATACTATTGGAGGGGAGAATGGAGTAGAAGTTTTGGTAAAAGTACTTCGGCAACCGAGGTTATTTCCCACATATGAGTTCTCACCGGGAATCGAACCCGGGATCGCTTCAGCCACAGGCGAACGCGCAACCCACTTGACAATCCAAGAGCCCTGGGGAGAGTGGTATAAAATCACGAAGGAGAAGGGCGAAATCTCTATTTTATACATTTTCATGCTGATTTCTATAATCATGTTATGTAGAGTAACTCAGAAAATATAAAATTCTCTCTTGAAAAGAAAAATACAGAGCAATTTGTCATTGAGAGTTTGTTATCACGTTCTTATTGAGGCCTCTATGAGGACGAAGCCCTTAGCCAGCGCCTAATTGTAAATCTGCCTCCAAATAGGACATTGAATCTTCTATTAGAGGCACACTCCTCAATTTAGAAACCACTGCGCTATGAAATAAGGTTGTTTTCTTCTCTTTTTTAAAGTGATGATATGAAATTTTTCATCCTAGTAAATATTTCATAAATAAATAATCTGTGCGGAATATCACAGGATACTATTCATTAAAATGAATGAATGGTAGAGAACGGTAAATAAATCCAAACACTGTTTTCTGCTAACATTTGTTTGGCATATCGAAACCTAAGTCCCAAATAAGTTGGATGCATATAATAATTGGAAAATTCCCCCTCCGAAATGGGAAACGTGTAATGTCAGCGCGTTCGTCCCTTTTTCAGCGTTCTATTTACGGTTACCTCGTGCAGTAATCCTCTCGTAACTTAATGCGATGGATTTGCAGTCAGCCTGCAAATGTGGCCGATATGTAGGATCGGCGTAGTACGGAGGAAAATTCAGAATTGGCAGAAATGAAATTGGAGGACTACTCGGGGCCTCCGTGTCGAGATCAAGGAGGCAAAAGCGAAGCTCAAGAGGTTATCTTGAAGTAATTCGCGGCGAATAAAGCGGATGAATGTGTGCTCCCGACGAAGGAAACCGGGATCAAATATCCGTGCTGCTAGTTATTATTGATTTTGCGAAATCCAGGTTAATACGCGAATATTGACTCGAAGGAAGACATTCAGCTGATTTCGAACCCTTTAACAGCAAGGGGCGATGTATTCATGCAGGGAAACGGGTAGCGAGGCATCCGAGGATTGGTATGCAAATAGAAAGTTTAGCGGCTTACGGGTGGAAATAAAGCGCTGCGAGCCGAGATAAAGTGAGAGGAAGAAATAGAAGGCACCTGAAGAAAGTCATGGATTTGAGTATATTAAACAAGGTAAGATATATGATTATTTTTTAATTGAACTTATTTTTTTAGTTCATTGCGTTTCTTCCTTGGTCACCCAATTGGACAATGAAGATCATTGATGAACCCTGCTTTCTTCTGATCTAAGTTGATAATAACAGATATTTCGTTTGGATAATAACCTTAAAGAAATCGCAAGTGTTAAGGAAAGGTAAATTACTAAGCACGGAAGAGCCGTACAGCTATATCCCAAGGATAAGACGTGTGAAAAATAGCGACATGACTGGGACTCGAACCCAGGTCTCCCAATATCAGGGCAGGTATTATAACCACTGAACTACCATGCCGCGAAATGATGGAAATTTATTTATTTAGGTATCCAGCCTTTTAATTAAAAGAAAATCTTATCTTGCTGTTCTTATGTTATATCGCTTCTTTGTTTGCTAAGTCTTTGAACTTGTGATTTTGTTATTTCAATTAGATTTTTTTAATTGCTAATAGTAGAAACACTTTCTAAATAAAAAACTACTACTACTGCTACTACATTCGTTTATCACCCAAACTCTACCGATCATCAAGATTTATCACAAATGTAGTCAATTCCAGACGCCCTCCTTATTACACTTAAGTGTACAAATTTCGTGATCATCTCATAAAAATGAAACGGTACAAGACTGCAATAATACTACAAAGAAAACCAACTGCATGCAAGACTAAATACTAGAATTTGGTCCATTTAGGTACAGCGGTTCCCCGAAGCAATTGCCGCATCTGTTCCACACTGTTCGGGAATACTTTTTTCGGCAATGCGAGTGGCCTCCACTTAGTGGAACGAACTACCGCTAGAGGGTTGTCGTGGAAAGTTGGAGATTTGGGTTCGAGTCCCAGTCATGTCGCTATTTTTCACACCTGTTATTCCTTGAGATATAGCCACACGGCTCTTCCGTGCTTATTCATTTGCTTTTCCTCAATTCTTGTGATTTCCTTTAGGAGTTTATCTCACCTAAATATTTCATACATATACATGTAATTATTTTACTTTTTATTTTATTATATTTTTATATATAGTTATAATTTTTAGAATCGCATATTTTATTTGAGTTATATGTTGTTTTTGTATTATGAGTTTTATAGTAAAAATACAGATGTTAGGTGTAAGAGAGGCCCATTGACCTAACCTCGCCAAAAGGGTTATATAAATAAGGTCGCTTTTGTGAGTAATATGTCTCTATGAGAACCATGTAGCGGGAGGTTGTGCCTTTAAGTAGAGGCTACTCGCTAGCTCAGAAAAGCAATCCCAAACAGTGTGGAATAGACGCAGCTTGGTAGTTCAGTGGTTAGAATACCTGCTCGGAATGTGGGAGGCCTGGGTTCGAGTCCCAGTCATGTCGATATTTTGCACACCTGCTATTCCTTAAAGAAATCGCCGAAGAGGATAAGGAAGTTATTGAAAATAAGAAGTTGTCCGGCTACGAATATTCCCAAAGAGAAACGGACACGGAAAAATTCTGGCAGTACCGGGACTCGAACTCGTGTGTTCCGCTATCTGGGAGACTGCTGTATCCTTGAGCTATATTACCAAAACCTTTATGAAAAAATAATGCTCAATAGGTAGAGCAGTCGCCCGAAAAACGGAAGACCCAGGTTCGATTCCCGGTAGTGTCAGATTTTTTTCATGTCCGTTTCTCCAGAAAGAAATTAATTTTTATCCTGGGTTTTCCCCTACATTGTTAGAGCGCATTGATAAATCGAATTTTAAATATTCTCATCTCGACGTGATCACTTATGGCATACTACTCCTCAAATTAACTATCACTTTTGAAAATAGGATATTTATGAGATTTCACAACTATTGAATGCTATCTTAACGCAATAAATTTGTTTAAACTCCGGTTTCCGAGTTCCATGTGCTTGTATCTTATCTTTATATTACATAATAATCTTTTATTAACATTTTATAGATCAATGGGATAAAATATTCACAGCGTAAAATCCTTTATAAACTTTACATTAACTTCCTCGTCTAGGATGGAATTAGGAAATCCATCGCTCGCTGCTTAGCATGAAATTATATTTGAGGGTAGGGTTTGTTTGTTTTGGAAAAGTTTGGGAGAACATCCCAAGAATAATTGACGAGTAATAATTGAATGAGGCAGAACTACTGATGCTGACGGTAGGAAGTTACGCTTTCTGGAAATGCTCTAACGAATTCTCCCCCAGTGTCAGTATGTGTGTCAGAATGTGCAGTATAAATTAAGCAAAAGTTCTCAGAGAACAGGCGAGGACTCTCTTAATTGGTTCACCGTATTGCACGGTAAATAACATGTGCCGATGCGTATCCTCTATGTTACATAATTACTATTATGTTCCTCTACGTTACATAGTTTCTATGTTATATAGTTCAAGGCGTGAAGTGAAAAGAGGATTGGAGATAGAACGAATTTAGATGTTCTGTGATTTTTCGAGTATCAGTTTTCTGTTTTTATACAGGCGGAGGCACCTTTCCCGTCGAAAACGGTTATTTATTAATGTATTGAAATTCTACAGGTATAAACTGCAACATCGATAAGCTTTTGAGGATTCCAAACAGATTTCATGATTTTTTTACCAGATAAAATTCGAGTTGAGAACCCAGTATTCTAATTCTGCATGTAAAGTCATCGACGGGAGGGCATGTTGGATTCTCATCCTATCCATTCCGATGGGTTTCGAAGAGGGAATGAGGCGACTACGAAAGATGAGTGAGGTAACTTGCCATTGCTTTACTCAATGAGCCATTATGCTGAGAGTGGAAAACGTCCTCGTAAGCGCTATGGCATTATAAACAACACTGTTCATAGTACCTAATCGATAAGCACACCACCAAATGGATATCATTACCCAGCATCACTCATACCCAAGGAGCTTTCATACCATCACAGCTATAAAGATGACTGAGAAAAATGTAAATAAAAGATACACATTTTTCCGTTCTGTGCCAAAGGAGAAATGAAAATTCCATTTATAATAAAAATAATAATAATAATAATACAACGTCTTTATTGTGGGGTGAGATTGAGACCAGGTAGTCTTTTCTTCCATCTAACCCTTTAATTAATAAAGATATAATTAATAATCATATAGAAAAAATAGAAGATATTAAAAAAAATTTAATAAAGATATAGAAAAAGGTATTGAAAGAAAGCGATTTAATAAAAAAGGGGATATTATATTATATGGGCTAAGAAAACCTAAGTCTTCTCCAAGGAAAAATATGGCCCAGCATGAAAACACCCACAGAAGAAGGGGGGTGTGAAAAACCTGTGAGACCTACTGATAGAAGCAACTAAAAATTTAAAAGAAGAAAGAAAATGGAAAATGAGAAGAAAAGAGGAAATTGTCAGCAACATATCTGGGATGAAAAGAAAATACATGTCAAATGTACAACAGAAATACATGAAGAGTACATTAAAAAATACATGAAACGTATATAAAAATACATTAAAAATACATTTAAAAATGTTACAAAACAAATATAGAATAGTACATAAAAATGCAAAAAAAAGAAAAATTCATACAAATAATAGTAAATGTCAAATTTTAGAGTCAGGTAAAATTAACTGTAATGTCAAAGTCATATGATAGAGGTAAAGAAAATTGTAAAATTAACACCAGAATTACAACAATATGTGTCAAAAGCATAGGATTAAAATTCTTTTACAATTCATTCATCAAAACATGGATCAATTATCTAAGCAAGCCAAGTATAAATCACCATCAAACGGAAATTTTCATTTCAACCTAAAAATGTGTAGTAAGATCCAAAGGGGTATTTATCGTTGCCATAAAATCGTAGTTCAACCAGCCTTTTGCGTCCGGAAATAATTTTTTCCATACATTTTATGCCGATAATACATACGCGCCGTAATAGGAAAACTTTCCCGTCGTCAAGATTGTAGTTGCCAGAAATTACCGTTCCGTAAAAAAGTTTTACGTTAACATGTTCCGGCACACTGCAGAGGATGGATCGCACAATCGTCTGGGCACCAAACTTCTGCTGTAAATCTGCAGTTATGATAACATGTCACGTGAGAAAAAATCCACGGATAAAAAAGGATTCGGAAACGATTGCATGCAATATTCAATACGATTACACGGAGATGAATGTAGAATGAGGTTTCTATTGTTGGAAAGGATGAGATTCTGAATAGTTATTGAATACGCTGCGCAGAAAGAAATCCGTGGGAGCAAAAAGAATATATCAAAAAAGACATTGAACACACATTGCACTAACTTTTAGTAACAAATGGTAATGTAATTCAAAGAGACATGTCTCATGATATTGAGGATAGTCCTTCGAGAAGGAATCACTTTGATACCGGTAAGATACACATATAAAAAGAAAAATTATAAGTTTGTAAGAAGAATCTGCCAATAAGCAACCAAGGAATAAGACAAGGGAGAGTTGCAACGTAGCCCTTAAGGCGAACCTATCATCAGGTGAGTAATTTCAAACATATTTCACGATTTACTAAGGTACGATTAAAAAAGGTATTTTAATTTACATATGGTTTTACCTTATAAATGTTCATGTTATCCCCAGAAAGTTGCTAAAGACAAAGTAAAGCGCTGTACTACATAAGTCGGTAAAAACATTCAGATATTAAACGTTTTTAGGCTAGACATGAAACTTTTAATTTTTACACACACAAACGAACTTCATGCTGGTTTCGTCGCGTTTATAGTTTGTACCATTAGAAGGCAATATAGGAAGTAAATGATTATCAGATAATATCAGTATAAAAACATACAACATATAGATGCGCCTTAGGCATCTTAGGTCCTTAGCACCTTAGGTCATTACTAAACTAAAGTTAAGTTTAGTTAGTTACTAATTTAAAGTTAATTTAGTTAAAGTTAAAAGAATTTTTTAAGAGATATGTAGATATTTTGTTAAATAACCTGGTTAAAAAATAGAGTACTTATCGAGTATAAGCAATTATGCTTTATATGTATATAAAGACAACCATTTCCCGTCATTTTGATTACTGTTACTCAGTTTTATGTGGGATCTGCAATAAAGAGAGAAAAACTACTGAACTTACAAAATAGAGCAATGAGAGTGATACTACGATGAGGAAAATTTACTCCAATTAAAGCCATGTTAAATGCTCTTCACTAGATGTCTTTGGAAGAAAGAATTTCACTGCACGTTTTACAATCAGTCAACAAAAGTTTATACAAAAGAGTGCCAAGTTTCTTAAATTATTAAATTAAATTTAAATTATTCAATAGTCTTCCTGAATGGGTCCGCGGGTCCCCAGATCGGCAATGAAAGAACTTTTATAAAGGAATGTTTAAATATTGCAAACAAGACGAAATGATTGAAATTTATTTATTTAGGTGTCCAATTAAAAGAAAATCTTATCTTGCTGTTCTTATTTAATATCTCTTCTTTGCTTGCTAAGTCTGTAAACTTGTAATTTAATTGGAAATTTTGTAATTGTAAATATTAGAGCACTTTTTAAATAAACTACCACTGCTACTATATTCTTTTATTCCCGGAGCACTACCGACTCATCAAGATTTGTCACAAATATAGTCAATTCCAAACGCACTTGTTATATTACACTTATGAAGAGTATAAATTACGTGATCATCTCATAACAATGAAACGGTACAAAACTGCAATAGCAATACATTTGCAACAAAACTGATTGCAATACTACATACAAGCATTACGATCATTTAGGTACAGCAATTCCCCGACTTTCGCGAACTATTTTATTCCTCACACTTGGAAATTGCATTCTTGACTAAAGCTCTCGGCTCAATTGAAAAAAGCTCACATATATTAGTAAACATAAAATCCAACTAAGAACGCGTTATAGCAACAAAGCAAGGAATAAAAAAAATTTAACTTTCCACGAAGAAATTCTTCGCGAAAAAAGACATGTCGTACGAATTTCTTCAGATTTTATGAAGCTATCGACATCGAAATATCTTTGTTTTTCTTAGCTCATATACATTTTTAAATTTAATGATAATATTTATAAAGAACCACAATTTTTAATTAATCTTTTCTCCTGGTGTTTTACAAGTCCCTTAATGCGATGTAATCAAATGCAAATTTGTACCCCGACTTACACGAATTCGACCTGAGCGATTTTTCGTCGGTGCCACCTATCGCGTAACATTAGGGTATCACTGTACCTTGTACAGTCTGAAGACTATCCACCTACATCCATAAATGCTGTTTACGTCTCCTCATATTTCAATTTCAGGAGAATAAACTCTGTAAGTAAGCAAATAACTAGTAATCCCAAGGGAAGAGGATATTAGAAAGTAAACAGAAAGTATAGAAGTATGGAAGAGGTATGCAAGAAGTAATTCGAGAGACACTTAACCAATAAATCAAACATGCGTNTAAACATAATGCAAGACAAGGATTAAGATAAGGCGAATAAAATAGCAAGGAAGAGTCGTGCGGCTGAAAACCGTTACTTAACGTAAAACTATAGTATAATAACTTCTGGCAATCTGACGAATAGCATAATTTGTCAAATACTGTTATAGTCAGATATCTCTTCGTTTAACTACTGAAAGCGGCAGCATTTCGTTTAAAATTTATCGCCAGATATCCTGACCTACTGTAAATATATATTTCTTAAATTGACAATTTATTCTTATTACTACTAATGCAACAGTATCCCTATATCCGTGGTTTACTTAGTATTGCTGCTCAGTATGGAATCTACAAAAGAAGGGATGCTGTTGGAGCTAGAGCGCGTATAGCGCAAAGCGGCTCGTTTTGTTAAGGGAGATTATAGATTCGATAGCAGTGTACCACAAACTATCAAAATCCTCGGCTGGGAATCTATTCAGGATAGAAAAACCGAGTATGGGCACGTATAATTATTCCAGCAATTTTTTAGTGCTCATTTGCATGACAAAATACGCGATATCGTGACTCCCGCACTCAGCGAGAGTGATTTTCGAGACCAGACGACAGAGATTTCGCGAGAGTATAGCGAGAAGGGATAGCTATTATTGTTCTCTTTTTCCTAATAGCATTAGGATTACCAATCAGGTAACTTATTAATAATTCCGATGTTTTTACACACCCAGTCATACGGCGGCTTGCGGGGTACTAATATAAATGTTAATGTTTGTCGGTTAGTTTGCTGGAGCATTCTAAGGCATTTACTCTCCTGCCAATCGCTGCCTTCCCTTTTATGTTTTAGCCTTTAACTGCGCTTAATTCTCGTATTTTGACCTATTCTTATTCGTCATCCCATTCTTCTACTACTCCTTCCAATACTGTCTTCAGCAGACTGGCGTACCTCAGCATGCGACACATCAATTTCCTTTTTTTGATAACGTTTCCACGGACTTCCCTCCTAATTGGCTCTTCGGAGGATATCACAAACTTAAAAAACCTATTTTCTTTCAACGTCATTCTTTTGCTGCTCGACTTCTATTCTCCTTTCTGTATACGTGGACTTATATGAACGGTTATCTCATATCTGAGCTCACATTACTAGCTATAAACAATTATTTTTTGGTAGAATCCCGTCTTCGCTTGGAATTGATACTAGTTCTCTTACTTTTTTCTCTTGATATTTCCATTCTGACGATCCTACCACCTATCAAGGAGAATTATTTAAATGACCCGTTTCTTTCGTGAAATACTTAAGAGTTTTACCTAAAAATTATCTTTTCAGTTAAGGCCCCAGATCATGACTTCGAATTACTTTTTTCTATTATTTGAGTTTGTACTTTCACGTGCTCTATTTCGTGGAAGAGAGAATTTTTTTAAGGTCTCCTTTATTAACAGCGAGAATCGCGATATTCCCGCAAAAAAATGATAGCTAAACACTGGGGAAATGACAGTCTGCCGAAGACAGTATTGGAAAGAATTGTAGAAGAATGGGATGACGAGTAAGAATAGGTTAAAATACGAAAATTGGGCGCGGTTAAAGGTTATAAACTAAGAGGGAAGGCCGCGATTGGAAAAAGAGTGAATGGCTTAGAATAGTCCAGCAAACTCACCTCTGGGATGGCAAACCGCGGAAATGCAGATACTGTTCCATAAGTAGCAATAAGAATAAATTGTCAACTTAAGAGAAATGCATTTACAGTAGGTCAAGACATGATTTAGTTCGAGAGAATAAATAATATAATATATATATANAACTCGATAGCTGCGCCAAACTCAATCACGTAACATTTCGATGGATCTGCTGTTCTCGCACACGAAATCATATTTTTATTCCATTTAATCATTCCAATCACTTACAAAGCACATATGTACATTTAAGACAAACGGAAGGAATATCCAGAGCGAAAAATCTATTCTAAAATCCTTTGGATGAATTTAATTTTTTGCCAACTTGAGAGTGGCATGTTTTATTTTTAGAAATAATTCGTAAACAGTTGAATTAAGTAGTTAACAGATCTATGTAATTAAGTTTAAATCTGTTTCTAGGTTTAATATATTAAATTCATTGTCTATCCTTGTGTTCTTGCACATCCTTTTGCCTTCTGCTCGACTCCGTTTATTGCTTTCTCGATACACTCATCGAAGATTTATGGTGAAAAAAAGGAACCCCTGCCATACTCCTTTTTGAAATTATAGCTTCTCCTTTTATTTTTCCACACCTGAATGCCACTATCTGCTCTTCATAATGACTAAGGTGTTGCGCTTACACACTCCAATTCCTTTCTATATCCGTAGCATTCCGTTCCAGTCAACCCAGACGGAAGCTTCCAACAGATACTCAAAGGCAATTAAGATCGGTTGATTATCTGAATTCTCGTCTCTAGTATTAAGCTTAAGTCAAAAGGACCCGAACTTCCTCTTAATTCTAAAATGGTTTATATCCCAAAACTCTTTCTTTTTCACGTGCATCTTTCGATAAAGTATTCTTCTAGAATACCATCGTGAGAACAGAAAATTGCCTGCATTTAAAACCAATAAATCTTTCATATTTCAATAAGCTTCTTGTACACTAGTGATTCCCAAAGTGAGTGATGCCGACCCCCTAAGGGCACTGGTCTAATCTAGGGAGGCGCTAGACGTAAAATAATTTTGTACCATTGCCAGTCATCTTTCTTCCTCAATAGAGTTTTACTGAGTTTATAGCATAAATACATCATCAGAAAATTGTCATGAAGTAATATGGTGAATATGATTATCATTGCAGTGTTCAATTTCCTTTTTATCTTTCATCAGCTGTGGTCATGCAGATGTTAATTTTCATAGATGCTCATAACAGAAGTCACAAAATCCAGAAAACCACCAAAACTCTTTTTTGGTGGTTTTCTGGATTTTGCGACTTCTGTTACACTTTGCCACCAGCGGCACTCCATTTATTCATAGATGTTCATATTTGGGGGGCGTTAGTATGAATTCAAGGGGGCGGTAGCATGAAAAAGTTTGGGAAACATTGATGTAAAAATACCTTTAGTAGGTTTGACCGTTTGGAGAAACGTTAACCTATATTCCAAAGCCTAATCATGATCTATTCCAAAATGATTTTTCTGCACGAACTCTGCTAAGTCAATCACCACTCTCTATCACTAATTCGCGTCGATATTTTGCGTTGTTGTGGTCAATTTCGCAATATCACAGCAAGAAAGAAAAGGATCTATCGAAAAACTCGCGTCAAGGAAAAACNATCTATTCCAAAATGATTTTTCTGCACGAACTCTGCTAAGTCAATCATCCTCTCTATCACTAATTCGCGTCGATATTTTGCGTTGTTGTGGTCAATTTCGCAATATCACAGCAAGAAAGAAAAGGATCTATCGAAAAACTCGCGTCTTGGAAATGAGAGAAAATTAAATAAGACCTCTATTTATTATATATTATCGATTTTCACAGATATCCGAATCTACACGTGTATGTATGTACTATAATTATACCTGTGATCCACTTTTCGGCGAGTGGTAGGAGGTGCATGCACTAAATGGCCACACATAAGCGGTTTCATCGAATGATTTCCATTATAATGCAACCATAACCCTTCCTGATACTCAGAAGCAAGCTAACGGAAAATTATTTTTTTACACAAACACCACAAAAAATACAAATCACACGACCCGGGTTTTAATGTATGACATCTTCTTCAGGACCTGAATATGATATCATGTAAATGCCTAAATAAATTTTTTTCTGTCAGCTTGCTTCTGATTGACATGGGATACCACCAGGTTAAGGCACACACAATCGATTTTCTTCCTGATACGTCTTTTTTCCTACTATTTTTACATTACTTCTTATCTTAAATTCCTAAAAACTTATCCAATGTTTTGATTGAATTTACTCTCGTACTTAAGCTTTCTGTAGCACATATTCTAGAGGCTCCATAACCATGTGGGTAACTCCTTTCGACTTTGGTGAAGGCGGTTCTGGGTTCAATTTCCGGTAGGCGCTTACGTGCTAGATGACTTAAACTATCGAAATACTTTTTAAATTACTATTACTAGTAGCACATATTCTAAGTATGTGTCCTTCCTCTCTTTTCCTAACTCATAAGCTTGAATGTATGTCTTAGAGGATACGTGAAATTGTTAGTCTGCATCGTATCAGGAATTTAGATAACTTTATTCTGTAAATTTAATTCCTGATAATTATTATCTTTCCACAAGAATTAATCGAACAAAACATTATTCAAACACACTTGGTTAACAGTTCTATCATTTTCCTCACCATATATATCCTCTTCAGAGCGTTCGGCTGAGAAAAAGTAGAAATCCATTCTCCACGATGTGGATGAATATACCTTTAAAGCAATGTAACAAACTAAATCAAGCAATTCATCCACCAGACGTATGAACAAATCACTTCCTCGTTACATCATTCCCTTGACGTTCCCCTCGCGTCTCTGCGACTCCCATTCGCCAACAGAATGAAGAGAAGCCGTGAGTTAATGCAGCGATTTCCCTTCTAAAAGGAAATACTGCGATACATAAAGCACTTAATGCCCTAGAATAATTACCCGGATCGTTTAGTCTCGATTTAATCTCGATTATGGGCATTTACGAAATCATTCCGCTACAGTTAGTCATTGAACGAATAGATATTTGCTGATCCTCCAAAACTGAATTGACGAGATTAAATATCCAGGAGAAACAAGGAACCAGTTACGGTAATTAGGCTGGCTTATAATGCGGAACATTCGGTTCATATGTATGTTTTGAGATATAATTGGTATGGATAAGTAGAAAGTCACAAGAAAAGAGCTGCTGTTATTAAATACGTGGCGATAGCTCGATGTAGAGGTACGTTTAAAAGAAATTCTTCAAAATTGCAACGGATATTTCTGGTTGATGTGAATAATTATCTTTTCTATCCTTAAGTCCTTAAATATTAGATATACCGAATTCTCCTTTGCTTCCAATTCTCTGCCCCTCTTTTGGTGTCGTGAATATCTTTATTTTTCTCTGATTTCATCTTTGAGCTGAAATGTTTTCTTTCGCATTGCACTACCATCTTCCTTCCTTCTTTCTCTTATTTTGGATGATTAGAATACCTTATCTCTGATTAACGAAAAAAGAAGTACTTGAGTTAATTTCCAGTCATGCTTCTAACAAGATTTTTTGCAGAATTCTAGTGAAAAAGTTCGGTTCTCATTCATATAATTTTCAAAGCCGTACATATAGACTCAAAACCTGCTTAATGAATTAGAAGTACTTATTTTTTCACTATTCATCGTGAAAGATTATCATTAGTAAAATTTTAAAAATTCATCGGCATGTAATAATGATAGCATTGCATTCAAATCCGTATTCGGTGACTTCTAAAAAGCCGGTTAATCCTATTTCCTATTAATCTCTCTTTCGGCCACAGAAGGATAGACGCGGTCCGCCGGTAAATGGACTGTTTTTAAACATCAAATTCTTTAGCAGCCGTGTTCCATTCTTTCTCACTACTTACTCAATATTTTAGAGGCACTAATTTCCATTAACGTTCCAATTGTTTAGCTTCTGCTATCTTCTACACATTTTTTTATGGAGTGTAAGCTATTGGTGCTCACAATATACCCCTTTCTCATTCCTTATTTTTTCATTTACGAATCGCAAACAATAAGAATAAATTGACGGGTCTCTACCGCAGGCTCTTCAATATCCTAACAATAGGGTCAATTGCACTGAATTAAAATTGAAATCATGATTATACTTGCCATACCTCGACATTATTTTATTCTTACTTGCACTGCGCTTTTGCATATTTCTATCGTGAAGGAGTCATTTTTAGAGAATATTTTCGCGAGAAAACCCTTGGCGAGAGACGGAAGTGAAGTGTGCCGCTGTAAAGAGCATTGGAGTAGAGGGAATGTAAAGAGGACAAGCAGTGGCAACTGGAGCAGCAAAGGTCTCTTGACTGGCACGTGAGGCATTAAGGGTCGACCGTCCTCAAGGATCACGTTTGGAAATTTCCTTTACCACGCCTTTTACCCTACTTTCAAGCATTGAAAATGGGCTTCACAAGTTTCGACCTTTGGCCGTCTCGAATGTTTAAACCATCGGTTTTCACGACTTTCAAATTGAGTACGCAACCAATGAGGGCGGTATCCCAGGCACTGACTATTCAGCCCCAGGAAGCCCGCACTGAGTAGACTAGCTTTAATTTAATGTGATATAGGCATAATTTAGAGGAAGTCATACTTGAAAATCTTTATAAGCATTCATAATCATTTTGATATCGATCTCTATCCCAAGATGTAAGCAATTGTAAAGTAACTAAGAGATCTAAGACCATTATCTGCGAACTTTCGTTGTAGCACTCAAAAGACTCCAATTCAAGCAAATATAAAATCATTTAGCACTCTAGAATATTTTAGAACTTCTTGGTTCCTAAGCATTTTTTAAGAATAACTGAATTGCCTTGGATCTCCGAGTTACCAGTTTTGCTTCAAATCTAATCTAGAATCGAATCCGCAGTCGCGATTCGAATTCGAATCGGATCTCGTTGCTTAGCAGGTCCCTATTAAACGTATCTATTTCGGCCTCTTTGTGCGCATGGTTATTTTTGGTGAGCTAGGATTTAAAGACCGTCGAATTTAGACGTGACCTTACTGTTCGTTAGAGTGAAACAATGTATACTTAGCCAACGCCGATTTCTAAATAAACTATTGAAACATTCTTTCCAAAAAAGAATGTTTGTTGAAGAGTAAGTATGAGGGAATGGGATACAATAAGATTATAATTTTTGCGTATGTAAGTTATAAATTTTAAAAGCGAAAATAGAGAAATTACTGGGTAAAAATCAGTCACTAACTGGAATCGTTAAGAATATCTATCAGAATCAGAGAAATCGATGCTTTTTTGATCCATTGAGAGCACAAAATAGATTGTACCTGACTCAAACTCCTTGATTACAATAGTGGTAGTAACGATTTTAAAGTGCTTCGACAGATTAGGTCAGTTCGCAGGTGAGCCCCCACCGGGAATCGAACCCAAAATCACTTTCAAGTCGAACACGTTTCCCATATGGCTATCCGGAGGCCCTTGATTTCTGTAAATTCGTTCAGTTTAAATCAATACCATATAACTATAATTTAAGGAAACTGGTACCTCAGCTATATACATTTTGCTTATTTTTTATAACATAAGAAATATCGACAATCACGGACATTCGTGCCTTAATTGGGATTGAAATGAAGGACCTTGGGTTTGCTGAGCTACTAGCTATCCCTTCACCACATTTCCCCAACCCTTGCACCATGGCACAATGGTATACCGTTAGCTCATCGTGCGTCATATTGTATCAACGTGTTCCACCTTCTTCCGATTTTTCATTATGTATGTATGCACTTTATTTTCCCTTGTTTTGCTTTTATCTTCTTAGTGTGATTTTGTTTCACATTCTATACAAACATGATGTTCTATTATTGATAATTTGGGCCCGGACAGACAAGTGGGTAATGCATTAGTCTTCAGTGAAAGCGGTCATCGGTTCGACTCCTGTGGGCTTACATGCTCGACATGACCTAATCTGTCGAAGCACTGTTAACAATTTACTATTTCATTTACTTAATTTGAAAAAAGCATACATTGAACCGAAGAAAAGAATGAGTTTTCAATCTCATGAAAAATACCGATATTCATACGCAATTTGCGCATAGATAACTAAATAGAAGCAATAAATATGTAGATGTATTCAGAGAGAAACTGAGAGACGTATATTGAGGTTTGACTTAAGACGTAAGCATTCCATGGAAGAAGAAAGGTTTGGATGATTTGCCCTGCACCGGCTGCCGCTTAGCATCTTTAATTCACACTTCCCTTTACGTTGAAGATTTCCAAAACACGATACCATGGCCAAAGCTTTCTGTCTCGCGTTGAATTTTATATCCTGCAGTGCCTCTGATTGCTCTTTAGGATAGGAGAGCCGAGTCTGCATCGAGTTAATAATTCCTGCGTTTTTTCCATTCCAGCAACCAACCAGCCACACTTGAGTGAAAACACGGTAAGTAAACATTCTCTGGGTCAGCAAAAAATTGCCTGCCGTAGAGCTGCTCGAGGCACACAACAGTTTCTTCAGTGAATTCTAGATTCGCTTCATCGGCGATTCTAATTTAATCACCACATTTCTGGAATTCAGCGAATTTGACAACCAAAGACAGTGTCTTAAAACGCATTGAATAGCTCTACTAATCTGACTATAATGTTTTGCGCTTAGTATTAATTCAATTAACAGTTGCAATTCATTAGTACGTACTTTAATTCTCCGGCGATTTCAACAGCTGAACTCGATAGCTGCGCCAAACTCAATCACGTAACATTTCGATGGATCTGCTGTTCTCGCACACGAAATCATATTTTTATTCCATTTAATCATTCCAATCACTTACAAAGCACATATGTACATTTAAGACAAACGGAAGGAATATCCAGAGCGAAAAATCTATTCTAAAATCCTTTGGATGAATTTAATTTTTTGCCAACTTGAGAGTGGCATGTTTTATTTTTAGAAATAATTCGTAAACAGTTGAATTAAGTAGTTAACAGATCTATGTAATTAAGTTTAAATCTGTTTCTAGGATAAACGATACCGCAACGTACACTCATTCAAATTGTCTATAAAATTTTATTGAGATATTGGTGATTTTCTTATATACAAAATGTATTTCTACGTGAAACCTATGGAGTCACGAAAGTTCTTCGAACCAAAGATTTCCGATAAGGAAAAAAAGAGTGAATTCCAATGAAATACCTATTATACAGGTACATGCAGCAGAAAGAACGGAATAATGGCTTGATAAGTAGTTTTCTATTTCGGTGAGTACTTTATCGACTGCTATAAATTAATGCAAGAAGTCAATGGTAGGACCTCCTTCATATGCCTTCAATAACATTACTTGACTACATAACGCACTCGAATCACGAGTTCACTTGAATTTTAACTGTAGTTTAAATATGGCAACGCCCACTAATGAAATTAGTAGATTATTAGTTTCATCACAATTTCAAACTCGATGTAAAGTTTTTGTTTTAAAAAAACGAAAGGTTTAATATGATAAAACGAGGCTGGTATCCTTAATTGGTATGAGATTACGCGGGCCACACTGAATCGCGGGGCTTACTGAAATATTAAAATCACCAAAAAGCGTGAATATTTAACTTGCATTTCGCGCTAAAGGCTTTCATTTACAGCAATTACATCAATAGAACGTAAGATTATATAATAATATGGTCAGCGTAAATTTCAAGGAAATTGAAAAGTAAGCTATCCATAATTACAAAAATTAAGGTTTTGTGGAAGTAAAAGGATATTATAGTTATCGTGTTTCAAAAGATTTTTGCTAATATATTACAGGACAATTGTAGTGTATTGTAAGCGTATTGTAGCATATTATTTTCTTGTGGCGTATAGCTTATAGACTGCACACAGCTTATACTTCTAGTTAGGACTCCCAGGCGGTAATTTCTTCCCGCCCGTTCTCGCAAATCCCATCCCCGAGAAAATTTGGTCGGAAAATCAGGAAAAACTGCAATTCGAGCCCTGATACATCCAAGTATCCAAAGAAATTAACACTACATTCAATGCATTTTGATATTTTTTTTCCGATTTATCGCTAGCTAAAATGAAAATGTGTTGCAATATCATACTCGTATAACGCTAAAAAGCCCATGCAACACCAGATTCAATTAGCAAAGGAACAACTAGTTTAGCTCCAAGTTCATTTAATCATGGAGAGAGAAACAGTCCTGCAGAAAATGTAGTCCGACCTTCTGAAAGGGTTAAGAGCTTTTAGTAATAAAAATTAGAAATGTTACGGTTGCAATTAATGGTGTAGCTATTATGAAAATATTCGGAAAATTATCATTGTCTATTCAACCATACCTTATACTCGTATTTTGCTGGAACGAAATTTTATATTGTAAGGGTAAAGTTGTTGAAATGTGAAGCATGAATAACTTGTAGCAGCGATAGCGAATTTATATTTTTATCTCGAGCTAACCATACAAAATATATACATAGGAGGTACAATATATATATCATCATCATCAGCCATTTTCAATCCGAGGTCGGATGTAGGCCTCTCCAAGCGCTTTCCAATTCTCTCTATTCTGAGCTTCTCGTTGCCATGTCACCCCTAAATACTGAATGATGTCTCTGTTCCATCGGTCCCTTGGTCTTCTTCTTATATATACATATATAGGAGATGTAACTGCGTTACAAAACTTGGGTCGTGTGTGGTATTTAATGGGTGGTTTAGTAAGTTCTGTCATGGAGCAATTTTGCGTGAATAAATATTACCACCAAATGAATGAATACCAGGAAGTGAATCCTGAGTCTGTGCTGTCTATTTTAGTAAATTATCAAGATGATAGCGGATAAAAGAGAAGGTTTTGTAGACATTCCACTGATGACATCGACAGGGGTACATGCAGTACTCAAAATCGGACTATGCAAGGAAGCCTGCTGAAGTATATACCCGAGGACCCTAGGAGTATACCTGACCGTGTCGCGCAGTCTCTTTTGTCCAACGTATAATCAGATCATGCGCATAATCCCGATTCATCCCAGAGGTCGGTTGAAGTGGAGTCGGATAAGAGGAAGTCTTCCTTATTTTTGTTCCCCGTAATTTGCATCGGTTGAATAAGATCCCTGGGAATGAGGAGGCTTCCGGCAGCCGTCCACTTTCCCCCTAAGGATTCCGCGCAATCGTTATAAGAGCTTCGGGAAGAAAAGCCCTTCTAATCTCAAGATACGGCGGGCGTTTAATTGAGGATTTATTTTTTTCCACCCTTTATGGAATCCGATGGAGGAGCTTGATATTGGATTTTCCGCCTTAAAAGGTGCACCCGCTCCAGCGATCCTCAATTTGATTAGAAGGCGGGCTTCCGTTGCGAAATAGATGTACAAAGCTGACGCAATCGCTGTTTGGAGAGGAGATTCGAAACATTTTGACAGTCGAACGCGTCGGGGATTGATTTTAGGGCGGCGAAGAGGCGCCCAGGACTGGTGATTCCTCTTCTTTCTTGGGCCCGGGAAGAGGTGTTCACTCGTGTGCGTGGGCGAGTTTAAGTTGGAGAGGAGCTATGTCATAATTTAGGCGACGGCGTTCTTCGGAGACTTGCACCAGTGCCCCGAAGAACATGAATGCGATGACTAATGTCCCCGAATTATGGGAGGCATTACCCAAGTATTTCTTTGTGCGCTGGCACTTCCCTGACCGCGGACGTAATGGGAGAATGAAGAATGATCATTTCCGAAAATATGGGAGTTTTTCCGAGAGGAATGCTCGTTTCGCTATTGCTCGCATCCGTCATTCGCTCGAATTGTTTTCTTGCACGACAAGAGGAGACAATGTTTTCATGCACGGTTCTGGTACCTATTTGAAAAACCCCGATGGAAATTCCCTTTTTTCGTCCAAGAATAGCGGCCCGATCCCCGTTTAAACGTCCAGAAGGGGGTGATTAGATTGATAAGGATTTCGATATAAATAAGGTCGAGATATTTTATCGCGTCTCGGGTCAGAGGCGATTCTGCAGTCTTTGGGTTATATTTCTCGTTGACCAACGGGAATAGAATTGATCGAGAGGTCTTATTTTGCTTACCGTGAAGAATAGCCGGTAAATTATTTGATTTTCGTGCTGCATGCGCCTTACTGTCGCAATCATTCATGTCGCTTGCGATACACAGCAAAAATCAATGTCCAGTTCGGTTATTAATCTTTCCATCTCGGAACAGACTTTCGCTATTTTGTTGCGCTTTTTCTGAAATTGGTTTTATCCTATCATTTTACCTGACACAAACGTAACTATGATGTACAAATCAATACTTTTATTATTCGTTCGAGTGAACTTATACAGCTTAAAGGAAGACCACTATGACATGTTTTTATTTAGTAATTACTAAGATGAGATTGTGTATCAAAATAGTACAACTGCAGTCAAATATTGTTTCATCGAGTTAATATAAAGTTTTGCAAATCTCAGAGCCCGGTGTTTCCGAATTTAAAGTTCAATGTCTTCCTGTGTTATGAACTGTTTCTGTCGTTTATATATATATATATACCCTCTTGTGCCCGTACATATGCGTACTGACAACTTCATTTTGTGCAATATTGAGACTCAAAGAGTGCCGTGTCAGTTTTAAACCCGTTTTCTTATTGGCATTTAAATAGGTGCGTGCATTAATATGTGATGATTACGAAAGGTTATTAAATTGTTTCCTTGAAGACTAAATGGAAATAGAACCACACGGTTTGGTGGACCACAAACTGTTACAAATTTGGACTACAAACAATAAATAAGACATATTTTAGCATAAAAAATATGTTCGCCTAGGGAACGACCTATGAATGGAAAATCCAGTGAGACAGGTATGAAAATCAACAACAGTATAATTTACTTGAGGAAAAAACAGTAAAAATGAAAACCTATATAAAAGTGCGTTCAGTAGCATGAAATATAAAATTGTCTAAGCTTCGTTAGGTTTTGATTTCAACAGTCCCGGATTGAAGGTACGATCCCGGTCGATTTCTCGTCTTGTCCCTGTTTGAATGAATAACTAAGATAAATTATATTACGAAAGATTTCAAGATGTTAGAAATAAATTAAGCAAAGTACAATGTGAGACTTTTAATTCTGCAAGCATTGATAGCGACTAAGAAACGTATAAATATGACGAAGACAAAGTTTTAAAGTAATGTACCACAGTTTTCTAGGTCTCCTAAAAGTTTAAGTGCCCCGGTATTTTATTATCCAAATATATCAAGTAATGTGTGATATGATATATCACTTTAATGTGAAATTGCTTTGATTATGAATATCATGAATGTGTCATATTTATGATAAAACAATACGTCGTTATACATGTGTTCGATTAGAATTTGGAAACATCGACAGTAATAAGATTTTAGGACTAAGTAAAACTAATATCATTCTTCGCCTGCTGATGGAGCAATTCTCTGAAACGTAGGTGTAGGTTTTTACTGCGATATAAAGTAAAAATAAAAATAAATGTTTTTCTTTCGTAATGAATCACCACTACAATGAGGCCTCCACCATTCAACGAGGAATGAATAATTCGCCTTCGAGTCGATATAAATCCTGCAGTTGAGTATGATTTGAATAAGTTACATTTTTTTACTATGTATTGTAAAATGTCCATTTATTGTGTGTAAATTTACATTTTATTGTGAATTTACAATTCAATTCCCTACTGGCGCGAAAAGATGAATAATGCAACAGTATGAAAGTGGAAGTAAAAATATTTAAACGAATCTATTCTCCGTTCTCTGTTTAAACATGACACGTCACCGTCAATATTCGGTGAGAAAAAATAGTCAAAAACTATACACCGTTGCGGTCGGCTAGAAATATCTACAACGATCTCACTGTACGTTGTGCAATGTGCTCATGCATTTTCGAGGTTTCATAATGCTACGCGTGATTCATTTGATCTTTTATAAATGCATTTCGGGGATTTTCTTAGCTAATGCTATCCAAGGACTAACAATTTGCTGAAAGTTTTTAAATTTTTCCTCCGAAATGTTTCGGTGATGATTCATTTCCAAATGGAGAAAGCTTTAATTGAACTATATTTTACTCCAATTTCTGTACTCTAGCTCTATTTTTATTTTGTGCTCGCGCATATGCAATTGCAATGCAAAAATGTAGGCTTCGATTAAAGGCCGCATTCCGTTTCATCCAATTGGAAGAAGGCAATTACACATGCCATCCATACATTCCTGGATTACAGCAAACGCAGGCGTGCACTTTTACGTGTTCATAGTAAAATGGAGTGGTGTACGAGCTGATCTTCACATTAAGTTTTATTATTATATGCTATTAGTAAAGATAGCACCATTGAGTGTTTTTTCATAGAATCGTTTCATAATATGAAATTCTATAATCGAGGAAACTGTCATTCGCCACTACGCCGCAATTGCGTTCATTCTTCTAGCTTGTAAGATAATAACAAAGGCACGCATCTTTGTCTCGATGTGATCCATGACGATGTATTCGTAACAGTGTGAAAGAATCAATAAGCTTACCTCATTTGTAATTCAACATTCCAATATCGTAATTTACAAAAATCTTTTCTTCCGCGTTTTAACAGTATGAAGATTCGATAAAAGAGATGAGAATGGCATAGCACAATGAGGCGTGCGCATAGGAAAATTCCAATGGGGAATCGGGCATAAAAGATATCTGACCAGACCGAACTTTACCTACAGTCTCCCGGAACGGTGCGTCGTAATGCTCTGGCACAATAGCTCAATTGACTTTAATAGTCGCCCGGAAAGTCGAAATCCGGGATCGAGTCCCGACCCCGTAAGACTCCTTGGGAGCATTATGAAATTATCCTATACATGGCAGCTTGCGGCATTTAATAGCTATGTTAAAACTGGATGAAAAATCAAACGTAACATTATTTATTTTTAAATTCTTATAAATGTCCCTATGATTGTCAAGCAAGAGAGCTACTACTAAATGTGCAGGTAGTTTTGGTAATACCTACAAACTTAACTGGGTGATCCGATGTTTCCGAAAAGCTACGATGAGAATATAAAAAATCCATGAATGGCATTGATATAAACGTATCAAACATTTTCGAACGGATTGTTTTATTGGAGGCAAAGCGTCGAATTCGATAAGGTGAATGGCCACTAAATAGGCCATCTTTCATTATGAAAGTTGAAGAAAAGTCATCTTGAATACACATTAGATGTAAAATAATTTGAAAATTTTTCTCGATCATTGTTTAAACCAAAGTAGTTTTCTTGAGTCTAATTTAAATATGATATATAAGGAAAAGGGTACATGTGACTTTGCACGTAAAAGCTTGTACTTTTTCCTTGGGATGTGTCTGATATAATTTCCTTCGAGCGATTCTCAGTAGATCGTTGATTTAGTAAAATCAGGCGAAGGTTATTTGATGGCTGGAGTTTGCTTTATCGAATTGATGCATTTACTTTTATTAGTCTTAGTTATGTAGATTATCCATTAAGTTAATGGCATTGAGGGCCGTTAATGGAGTCAGCAGTGAATGATCGCTATCATACTATATCATAATATCGTATCGCTAACATTGCAGTAATAAATTTCAATCCAGTAGTTTTATAATCGTTTTAAATTCGTAAAGGAGAAACACGCCATATTTAAATCCATATACTATGACATAAAAATCTGTAATAAAGTGAGTTGAACGACATTTCCTATATCAGATGGTGATTCTTACCCACTGTCTGCACTGGTATATGAATATGCACTGTTGGGATAATGGTTATCACTAGTATTTTACAAGAAGTTAAAATCTACGGAGAAAATATTAAAAATAATAATGCAGAGCTCGCAAAATTTCACGTTAGTGATAATATGCAAATTTTCCATTTTTCATCCAAACAGCTACTCAGGGACTACATTCGGCCAACAGAAGATTTTTATGTGGCAACTATATGGAATGTTATAGAAAGGTAACTCACATGGATAGATCTTCCCAATCCTATTTTTTGGCGTGTCTGGTTCATTTACATTTTCGCGCGATAAAAGCTTCGCCTTTCCTTGCAGTCAATGTATGCTATTCATGCATATAGCAAAATAAAATATGCAGGTACTTCTCTGCATTCGGCAAGTCTAGACCTTTATGTGTACTTTTTTGGCCATTCTTTCAAAAGGAATATCGCTGTAACGTGCACTGTGTTTCCCATTGAAAAGGACCCCTTTTTTCCAAAGGTCTGAGCTCTGTCCGTATCGACACATAATTGATTCAAGGATATCGTTAGATTGCTTCCGGAAAAAAATTACGGCGCTTGCGTACACATATCACGAGTCCTATTTATACAATGATATGTTTTTTAGTATTGTTAAAACACGATGATGGATTAAAGCCCTAGAAACCTTGAACTAACCTTGGAAACTTTGGAAACATTTAAATTGAAACGTTTTAGACTCAAAAGCGTGCACTGAAGCGAAGCTATAAGTTAATAACATTTTCAAATAAATTACAGGATGACCATACGCGGTAGAAGAAAAATAACTCATTTTAAGACAATATACAAATATTTGATGAAAATCTTCTTACCGATCATCCCATCGGGCCATATTAGCATGGCGGATACGTTGAGGAACTCATTGAACCTCACAAAGCATTGTGAAACAGAATCAAATGCAAACGACGAGTATACGTCGGCCAGGGTTCATAATCACTCTTGCTTGAGACTGTCACACCGACTACCAACGTAAAAATGATTCGAGAAATTTTAGTTATTAAAATGGTTGCTGTATTTCCAACAACTGTATTTTCCCGATTTGACTCCTGCTGACCCTAAACATTTCCATCTGTGAATCAAGTAAGGCAATGGCAAAGTTTCAGAGAATATACATTCCTTCAAAAACGTTCCTCACAATTTTCAATGGATTTCCAGCTAAAGGATTCTAACTACAACGTATAACATTTTCCAAATCGCGTTAAGCGGTGTGTTGAACTAAAAGGGGACTAAATTGTTCATTATTTTGCTTATATAGGTTTATATTATATATATTGTATATTTATGAAGTAAGAAATAACAAAGAAGCAGTATGAAGCAGTACACCTTGGCTTTCACATCAGCTGTGACTTTTTTCTACTGGAGCACGCTAAGTATACCATGATTATAACAGTTGGCACCATACTTAATGTTCGGTATAAAGATTAGCTCTCACAGTCATAACCGTATCCATCTTCCAACGAACACTTATATCTGAAAATCCGCACTCTCAACATTTTAGTATACACTCAGTCTGGTGGTGATTCTGATATTGAAGAATCTTGGAAAAAGCTAATTTCCCTTTGGCTATCAAAACAACCGTACAAACGCATACTTGGAGAATAATGAAGCAGTTCTCCCTAGGATAGATACCGCAAATATTTCAATCACATGTGTATTATGTGTCTACGCTTTCTCGACAAGAATGGACTTGGAATAAGTAGCTCATTCAGTTTCGACCGATGCGCCTTATGAATAGAAAAGAAACCTATGCTTGAAGTAGTAAAGACAATGTTTAGTTAAGTCAGCATTGGGGCTAAAGCACCCAACGAGATTAATTCAAATCCGCACTAGGGTCCATCCCTTTATTTACTTTAGAAGAAAATATCTTGATTTCTCCTCTCCCTCATCAAACCGAACGATTTTCTTTTCCCTTTTTGCCATTATCCTATACCACGATCAAGATTGATAAGTGACCTCCTGTTTCAAATCAAAGGGAAATATCGTCCTGAAGGGCGTATTTTCTATGTCCTCCCGAGACGGGAGAGAAACAAACGCCAAGCGTTCTCTTAGTCCATAAGGGAATGAGTGGTCTGAAGTGGATAAGGAGTGACTCGGGTCGAATTAATTAACGCCTTTAATCTCCTTCTTTCCTTATTTCCATCTTATTGCACCAGTCTCTCTCTCTCCACCCCAAGACTCATACTTTTACACGTTTTCCAAGGCCATGATGTGACACATTTCTCTCTATTATATTGTTTATTCCGGGATAATGATTCTTCACCATGCTGATATACCTATATGGGTATGAAATAGATGTTATATGATTTGAAATATCGAGAATCGATGAATTTTTGTCACTTTGATCTCACATTTTATAAATTTGGGAATTATATTTCACTAAAACACAAGATACTTTTATCTAATTATACTTCTTCTAATTATACTACTTCTATCTAATATATAATTCAAAGCCAATTATATAAAAACGACCTAGATTTCGAGGATTTTCCTCTTTATAGATCGTTTTCATGAGGTGCATGATAAACAGAATTTTCTCAAACAGACTCTACTTTTCGTATCACGGAACACCACCTAATATAGGTTCATACGGTCCACTGTACTGAATAAACTCTAATGATGCATGCCGGCATATTCAACATATCGTACATATTATCAACAAAACTCCTCTTCTTGACAGAAAAACGTGATTTTACGAGGAAAAGTAAGTAAAAGCACGGCAATCATTAGATTTGCAACGCAGCACTCCAATGGTAACACTTGTTTGAGGCTCAAGCATGATAATTAGGCACCGCGGTTCCACAGGTCCGAAACGTTCGACACACACGCTGACATGTGCGTTTTGGACGGAGGCAACGGAAGAAATCGCAAAAACCCGCCTTCCGGGGGTTGTTTACCAGTTCTTTGACACCCCACGAGGAGACGTTAAACTTGGATGAACTTAGAGCATGGAGAGCAGAAATTAAATTACGACCCAGACAAAATGATATGGAGAGCCCAAATTTCATCAAGGTTTTCGGTCAAGTCCTTCGGTTCCTCCGCTTCCGACCCGCCAGCCAATCGTCTCCCTCGGCCCCACGACCTCCTAACCCTTAATGGCCGACTTCTTGAGACGATCGCGAAGAAAACGACACTTTTCGAATCGTTACCGAACGTCCATTCATTCATAAATTAGCCGCACTTTGGGGAGGAGGCGCAGACTTTGGCGAAGGGGGGTAGGACAGGGGAGGAATTCGTTCGCAGGGAGAGGGTTGTTGGGGGAGGAAAGAGGGGGAGGATAGGTCGGTCGATAGCCAGGACGGGGAGGTGAGCCGGGCGATCCCAAGGGATCGACTTATATTCCGTCAACAACCCATCCCCTCGCCGCCCACTTTCTAAGACCGCCGTGGCCGTTTTGCCACTTTTTTTACCTCTACAACTCGTGCCTCACGGCCCTCTCCCGATCTTGTAAATATCCCCACTTTTTCCCTCCCTCGTGACGCCCTCGCTTGTCCCGGTTCATTGAGTGGGGCGTGCTGCACTCGAAGGGTTATCTCGTGGGTTCCGTAAGGGTCCCGCCGAGGGATAAAAATGCAGGGAGGAAAGAGAGGAAATGTGAAACGAGTCCTATAAAGAAGGGAAAGTAACGAAATTCACCCTTTTCTCCTCTCGCGCCGCCCGATGGAGCTTTTTTCTAAACCCTTCGTGATATCCTTAAGCCATAAAAGTCGAAAAAAAAGGCTTATTCGTTTCCTTCCTCCGGCCAAAGTTTCGGGTACTACCTTAACCTTCGGAAGGTAGCGGTTGATTTAGATGGAGTGGGAGGATTTGATCCGCATAACAATCGCGGGGGGGCGTGTTCGAATCCCGAATGTTTATGCTCCTGCACCAACCCAACAAATATCGGAATATGTATTGCCGGACTCGGTGATGTATGGGATAGCGTGCTAGCCTGGCAACGCCGAGGTCCTCGCCCGAATTCTGGTTCTTTATAAGCGTAATTCAAGAATGGTTTATTTTAGAAGCTGTCTCTTAACACTAAAATTTAAATCGTCATTATTGTTATTATTAATTCGAACGACGGAAAATCTTATCTAATGCCGAATGAAGGCATACTTATAAGATAGCTGACGGAATCCCCTCTGAAGATTCTATGAATGACGCGAAATGGGTGTTCGCGGAGTTACGCTCTGAGACCTCATTTAACGCTTTATTTACGCTCAAACGGTAATGGCAATCTAAAGCCAGGAGCGCTTCCTCGCTGGAAATTGTTTCGCCTCAACGAGACAATTTGCGTGCAAAGCTGGCGTCGAACTGCAGAGCTATGATTTCTCGCGAGACTCTCGGGTGAATGATTCATCGTGGATCTTTCATGCACGACGACGACTTATCTCGAAGGGAATTTTCTTGTCCGTTCACGACGGCACGGTGTGAAATTGGGTTATTTCCTGCTTTGCCCGATCTTAGAAACCATGGACGCGTTCTTATCCTGCTGTGTCCTATATTGAGTGTAAGACTTCTCTGACAAAACGTTACCACATTTAAAACTATTTATTTCTTTCGTTTCGCGAAATCATTACTCATTTATAGCAAGGAAATCGTCAATTTGGTATATTTCAATGAAACTGAATATGGCATTTTTATCTACTCTAAGAAATTCCGTTAGACTACATAAATCAGGAAGTGGACTCTTCTCTCCAGTTCGAAAACACTATTCATATTCTCATAAATATCGCAAATAAACGTTGAACAACAAAATTATTTAATATCCTACCCATGTTGATGGAAAAGTAGCTGGATCGTCTAAAGCAATAATTATTATACATATAATTTCTTTAACTAAACGATTAAACCGAATGAATCCATTCCAACTGAGTAATAAACAATACTCACTCGAACCTCATTCATTTAATAGGAAGAGGCCCAATTTGTGTCAATACTGAACAACTATTCCCTACTACTCAATCTGCCTTCCGATAATTGAATTCCTCAAAATTTCAAGCGATCACGATCTCGATGAATTGTATTCCTCCGACGTATCCTAAAACTGGGTGAAATAAATGTAAAATGAAGACACTCGGCACATGAAGTGTTTATTTATGTCAAGCGCCCCAAATCGATTCCCTCGCCATTCAACGGGAATGTCGAAGTAAACCCCAATTTTATTCGTAGGGAGTACGTGAGGTTCCTCCGAGCGGAATATTTGGTCTCGAGAGAATAATGGTAGAATATATTTGATTCCGAAACTCCACTAATTATGGAAATTGTAGCACTTGATATCTGCCACGGATGGTAACTTCATTAAGATCCCTCCGGTGTCACATACATCACCGAATTCACTCCGTGAGGGAGAAGAGAAAACCCGAGAACACGCGTTCGCTTCGGCACGCTACGAAGTGTTTGGAAACTTCGTGCGTCGGTCGCACGAGTCTCTCGCGCGCACGGCTGTGGGGAAAACTCTCACCTCGAATAATAACACGGGAACGTCGATCCCTGCATTCCGTACATTTGGTCAAACGTGGAGCAGTTCACTTCCGGAGGATATCCGCATCCTTTAATGTTGACTAACAGCACAGCCTCCTCCAAATCATCATCGTCATCCTCCTCTTCCTCGTCGTCCTCATCGTCCTCCTCTTCATCGTCCTCGTCCTCTTCTTCGTCGTCGTCGTCGTGGTGGTGATGGTAACTCGCAGACCGCCGCCTCCTGGCCGTCGCGGGGCTTCCGGTGCCCAACGCGGTGGTATTTGGGTCCGCCTTAGATAAGGGAGACGAGGTCTCGGGAACCGAGGAAGATGTGTCGGGGTCGGGTGACGATAAATACTGCGTCGATGATGACACTTCGGTCGAAGGCGATAGTACGGTTGCGGGGCTGGTGTACGCGGAAGCCTCCGAAACCGTGGGAGAGGCGCTTAGGGTGGTGGTGGTGGTGGTGGTGGTAGTGGTGGTGGTCGTGGTGGAGGTGGTCTTCGCGGAAGGGGTGGATGTCGAGGCGACTGTCGGTGGGGGGAGCGTCGGTTCTTCGGTAGGGTACGCTGTCGATGTCGGGGGAGACGAAGGAATAGGACTGCTCGCCTCGGAGGTGACGTTCTCCACGTGTTCCCGGTAGAAGGAAGAGGGCGAGTAAAGCACGAATATCTGTGTGCACCTGTACAGGTCGGAGGTGCACCCTTCCCTGCAGGAAGAGGTGGCCGGTAGCGCGGCGGCCGTCGGCGACGTTGGCCCTTGGGAGAGGGAGCAGTTGGCCAAGCCAGCGCGCTCCACCCGTCTGTTGGTAACGCACACGGCGGGCTCGGGTCTGAAGTCGGCCCTGAGGGTCGAAACGGCAGGGTCGACGTATAAGGGCACGAGGAACAATAAGGCGGATGCGGAAACGGTGAGGGCGAGGGCGAGGAAGGCCGTGAGGTAGAAACGAAAACGCTGACCCCAAGACCGCCGTCTTTTCTTCCTCTTACACTCCGCCCTTCCCCTCACCGCACCCCTTCCAACGGGTCCGTGTGCGAGTCCCGGGGCACCTCTCGCACCCCATGAATCTTCGTCGCTCCATTCCGGCCGCCCACCAAAGGATTCGTCTGCAAAACCTCCCCGGGATCTGCCCTCGCCCCAAGCCTCCCATCTCCTTCCTCCCGGATTGCCCAAGAGGGGGTCTCTTTTCTCTTCCAACTCCGTCTCCGCTTCCCTAGAGCAACTCGCCGTCGTCCCGCGTCCTTCCGACGGTCTAACCCTCCTGCTTCTGCCCGGACTCCTCCGCCTCCTGCGCTCCTCCATCTCCTCCTCCCCCGCCTCCTCCTCATCCTCCTCCGCCCCTTCCTCCTCCACATGTCTCCTCCTTCGGTTGCAGTACCTTCTAGAAGCGCCTCTGTCCAGGAGTAATTCCGAGCTGCTGCTCCTCATCTTCCAGAGGGCCTCCCTACGCTCACCGACAGCCGCTCCCCTCCCTCCGCCTTCCCTCCGGCCCACCGATCCTCCGCACCTCCGTCATCTCTCTCTTCTGGGAGTAGGGCCGCTCCCCTTCTTCTTCTGGGCGCGGGGGTTGTTTGTTTCCGGCTCGGTTCGCGGCCGTCGGTTAGCGCACTCGGCCCGTGTCTGTCACGAGCGCGCGCTCACGCGGTGGGACCACGGCGGTGCCGGTCGCGGCGTGGGGGTGAGGCTGAAGGAAAATTTGGGGGGAGTGTAAGAGGAGACGTCCGAGAGAGGGCGGGCGTGGCGAGGGGAGCGCCGCTATCGCCGAGCGGGCTGGACGGGAATGATCGTGTGCCTTGGGCGTTGTCAGGTGGCGCGCGCGGCGATAGGCGACGGAGGCGGTCTCTTGCGGTCGCCGAGGGCAGTATTGGAAGATGCCACGTGGGCGCGCGCGTTTTATGGATCGGAAGAGTGTCGATCTCTCTCTCTTGCTCTCCAGATGCAGTCTCTCTCCTGCTCTCGAAAGCGGAATGGAACGTCCCATTGAGGGTAGGCGTCCGCATTCCGGGAACAGTAGGACGTGTGTGCGGGATGGGACGTGGGATGGATGGTGCGGCATAGGGGGACTCAGTGTGACGTTAGGCTAATGGGGATGGAAGGATTTGCCGTCAATCCCCCTCCCCCGCGTGACTCCCTAACGCGTTTGTCTAATTCTGATGGCGTACTGAGTAAAAGGTATGTAATGGAAGGAGATGGATCCGATGGAAATTTACCCGGACTTGGAACGATCGGCTACTCGACCGATCGCCAATGGATTTGACAGATTTATTATTTTTTGACGGTTGCGCAGAGGAAGGATCTGCGTTTGCGTATTAAAAGGGGTTCTCTCGATTTCGACACTAGCAAATATTAATTGTGCGTCCGCTCGAAAAAATTCCGAGGACAGCACTCTTTCAGGAGGGTTCCGGGGATCTTCTATTTTTATTTTGACACCCATTTATGCTTTCGTAACAGTCGATGGATTCACCCACGGTTTTTTTAATCGACTGATTTCTTTCCTTCAGAAAGTAGGTATCTGTTTTTTCTGTTTTGCCTCTGCGTAAACGAAATAACTTTACGTAATAGAAGTTTAATCTATAACAGTCATAACGCATTTTAGTGGCCAAATATGGGAATCAATTACAACTCCGTGTTTTTGTGGCTCCGTTATAGAAATCATTTATAGAAATCATAGGCGCAATGCATTCCTTATTTCTATGAAATGGCTTCGTAGCGCCCTTCTACAACGCTGTTACCTACTTCATTGTGGAAAAACTTGGAATGGATTTAAGGTCATATTTTTTTTAAGGAGCGCTTTAAATCCTTAACCGAATGAAGGACTCTCCTCAATGCCATTGATTGGCAGCGTTAAATTTGGTAATGTCGTCCTTTCAATCGATGATTCATTTCGATGCTAAATATTTGATTGTCGAGATAAAAATTTTCGTAAGTCAATTACATTTTTTTTACCTTTATTGGCCACGGTATTCATCTTCATACATTAAGTCAAGCATTTTATTAACTTTCCAACTTTATTATTGGAAAAATCGATTTGAAAGTGATTCTTTCATGTAAATTTGACCACATAATTTCGATTTTAGTTCTACTTTCGACCATGGCACTTAAACTAATGAATATTTTAGTAATAATTTAAAAACAGAAACGAAAGTAAAGTGTAGAGCGTACAACGAAAAAAATTAAACGTTTGATCTTCTTCTGATCATTAAAATAATTATTATTGATACCAACTTCCGTTCTGAATTTTCTGTTTGCTCCTTCCTATTAATTTTAACCTATAAAAAAAGTGCGAAAAATAAAAACATGGATTTTAGCTTCGAAACCACATTCAACAGTAATTATGGTTTAATAATTGCTCTTTCTCATAGCAAAAGGAAACTCCTAGCTGGAACTCCTCAGATCTATAATAGAACTAAAATAAACTGATTTTCTGATAGCATTAAATGTGAATTTCAAGCAAAGATTATCTCTTAATATATATTTGTGGAGAAATATTTCGACATAAATAGATATGAGCGATTCTAAATGTTTAATTGTCATCTTTTTGAAAGCCCCTTTTCGAGGTCTACGGCTTCATCTTTAGCAAATGTTTTTGAATATGTCTGATTAACAAATGGAGTAACAGAAGCTAAAACTCTTTATTAAAGTTTCATGCAAGGTAAATTATTTCGTTTAAAATTATTTCCCCACAAACGGAATGTTTTATGTAACACACTATGAAGTCTAATGGGTGCTTTTATTTTGATAGATTTGAAAAATCTTTGATAGCGTCCTTAATAATACTGAAATATGTTTCGGAAAAAATTGATGAAACATTTTGGTGCAACCTTTGTCGTACCTATGATCCCTAAGAGAGCTGGTATTCTCGTGCTCATTAGGATAAAAACAAGCAAAGAGCCTTAAAAGATAATAATTATTATTTCTTCTTAACACAAGATTATTTGTGATTTTCTACAAAAAATAAGCTATCTAAAACATAATTTACATAAGGAATCAACCTACCATAGTGACCGTTACGCCGATAAAAAGTGTGTACGTTTGAAGAACTCCGTTGTATTTCTATGTTTACAACATTTTGGGGTAACTTTGCCTTCTCCTGATTTAACTATTCTCCATGAAACTGAATCTCCAAAGAGTCCTGACAACGCCCAAGCGATGTTTCCACACTAAAACTTCAAAATTCTCTTAAAACACGGATCTTGATCGGAGGATGCAATTTTTACCAAAATAATGCAAGGTTTTACAGTTATTCACTAGAAATTATAACAAAATTGAAATCGTGGAAGTGGGATAAGAACATAAAGTGTGTATAGTCGCATGTATATCGCATATATATGCGCATGTATTTCTATATTGAATGATTTTCCATAAAGAACGGCTCTAACACATTGGCATGATCGAGAGATGAATAAATATCTTTGACTGGATTTTTTTGAGAAAAAGACTGAGTAGATTGCTTCCGGGCTTCCAAAAGTTGTAATGGTTAACGATCATCAAAACGCCGGCTTTTAATCATTTAACCTTAGGTCGATAGCTTTGGACTCAAAAACTTTTCCAGGAAAGCATCGTGTCGCTTTCAACACACTCAGTACCGTATTCGCTGCAAAGTGGAATATCTACAAGCGATAGTACAGTTTTTTTGTATGAGACTTAACAGATTGATTAAATCCATCTCACTTCCGAAAATTTGTGACAAATGAAAAAAACTGCAAGGCATATTTATTTGATCTTGTAACACTGTTAGTTTCGTAACTTTACCTTGGCAAATAATTTGCTAAAATCCAGTAGTAGTATTGTTAAAAGTGATTCGACAGCTCATTTCCCCACCGGGAATCGAAGCCGGGACCGCTTTCACCGAAGTCGAACGCGTTGCCCACTTGGCTATCCGGGAGCCCGCTAAAATCCACTTTAAGTTTAAGATTAATCCATTGCTTAATCCATTCAGTTACGAAAACTGATCTCAAGAAAGAAAGAAAATCTCTGATAACTTCTAAAAGAAAACTCACGAAAGTAAAATTTTGGTTTCCCTTTTTGAATGGTTACTTGATTGCTATTTCATAACCGACTATCTTATGTCTCTATCACACATTTCTTGCTGTTTCTCCAACGCACTTTAGAAATGATACTTTTCCAATTACTTTAAACTCGCCAAGTATATAATGGGAAAAAATTTAATATTTTATTTCCAATATTATAACTACTGCGACATACGCATTTCATATTTATAACGTGAAGGTGATNGTGAGGAGAGGGGTAAATATTCAGGAGGTGGAAATGACTGGGACACAAGGGGCAATCATCGGAATAGGAAGACGGCGGAGGAAGAAGTGGAGAGGTCTTGCTGTTTCTCCAACGCACTTTAGAAATGATACTTTTCCAATTACTTTAAACTCGCCAAGTATATAATGGGAAAAAATTTAATATTTTATTTCCAATATTATAACTACTGCGACATACGCATTTCATATTTATAACGTGAAGGTGATAACGTGAGGTGATACCATTGAGCATTTATGGCAATTTCCTATCGTGCTGTTTTCTCTACTATCTAAAGAACAGGAAACTATGATTATGCATTCTCAGCGAAATAAATTTCCATATCGCAAGGATGTGTTAGTTAAATTCGATAATAGTTCTTTACCTGGGAGTATATCGCCTGAATTATTAAATTAACGTGTGGCGACAAAAGGTTTTCGTGATTTGTCATATAAAACTGACGTACAACCATTTCGTTTAGCTAATTTATTTAAATGTCATGAAGATGAAAAGGCGGTTAAGAGTTATGCTCTAAACTTTAGCATCAACAAGAACAATCCATTTACTCATTGTGGAGGATATAAGGTCAAGCTTGAGTCAACATTAATGTCATAAATGTAACCACTAAATGAAAATCGTAAAGATCTAATTTCCACATTTATTTTCTTCTGAAATACCTCACTAAAAGGCCAGGAGGACTAAGATTTATTTCGTGTGATTTTCGCGACGCTACAAACACAAGTAAAATTGTAATTATCTCTTTTTGTACAATCCGTATGTTATAACTCTTAATTTAAATTATAGCAATAATATTTTGGTGTATATCTGCAATTAGGTTGGCTATGATACAGCTCTGCATTTATTTCAAATAGCATCAAGCTAAGAAAATGTAGTATTTTATGACAAAACTTGTGCAAATCCACTACATTTATATAATTTTTGTAAAAGTTTTGTAATTTTTTATAAATTTAAAAATTATGTTTGTAAATTTTGTGCAAGTTTTGTCATTAAATACTGAATGATCATAAAATTCCACTAACTATCGATTGATACCATTAATTTTTTTTGAGAAAATGTATTTACATTGGAAGGTTACGAGTGAGACTCGGTGGAATTTATCCACGTTAAACAGAATGAGAATCACAAAAGGCGCACTATTCCACAACTTTCATTCACCGAAGTAAATCACTCGAAACTGGTCGTGTATCATTACCAATAGTACACGATTTTTATCCTATTTCTTTCTTTGTTTAGAATTAAATCGTTTTATATAAATATTTTCTGAAGACACTATAATAAATACCAACCGATGATATCACTTGAATATGAAGGCATAAATTAAATAATTAATGTAGCCATATTTGTCCTGAGATAAAAAGGAAGGTTTAAGAACATTCGTCGCGAAAAGAAATACTCAATCTCAAACCAAATCTCTTCGCAAAACTGCTTAATTTGCGGTAGAGTATCATAAGCACTGAATTACAAGTTTATTCCAAGTATAAATTTCAGTCTCCTTAAAATGAATAAGTATGCTCGATAACAGTTGTATGCAAAGAAGTTTTCGTTTATACCCTTACTTCTCGCCAAAAGTATGGCGTGTAGCAGACGTATGCGGAAAATACTTACCGGTCTTTTGTTATCGTCGAAATTCCTGCGTGGAACTTTCGAGGACAGCCATGACAGCTGAGATTTTTCGTGAGACATTCCCGTAGATTAGGGTTGATTATACTTTTTCGTGTCTGCCACGCCCTCCTGCGACGCTAGCGGAAAGCAGGTGAGGTAACTTTCCCGCATTATTTAGTGAAATGTGTTTGTCACTCCCATTATTGGTGTTTTTCCTCCTATACTCTTCCGATATTTCCAGGCCTTTGCTTTTTACCTTATTTGCCCTTCGGAGACGCATTTGGAATAGATTTTCCTACTTAACTCTATTTTCCGGAGAAACTAACAGCGACCCTACCATCAGGTCCTCCTGGTCGTATTTACCATCCATTCGAGTCTTCCATGCTCAGGAATTTAATTAAAGGAATTTTACAAGTCTCAGAAGTATCCTTCTTGAGGTAATTTCCTTGTATTCCGTTCTCGATCATTAAAGATAATTTCCTGCGTACTTGAAAATCATGGCATCTAATTACCATAAGCATGAAAATAGAAGGGATAGCTCTGGTAAATTTAAACAAAACTCATCCTTATGCCCACAGAGTAGTTTGTGGTATATTAAGAAAATAATGTTTCTTAAGCATTTTACAGTTTTATTTAGAGAGCTGTTATGTTTCCCTTGGAGGCGGTAAACGCCTAACAATGCCACATAAAATTAGCATATCGATTTGATTCCCACGCTTCGTTCAAACACGGTAATTTTTGAGTTAATTATTAAATTAAGGTAATGATGAATGGTATTTTCTCAGAAATCCAGATGAAAAGCTTCCCGGGAGAGGTTCATGGTGAAGACTGTTACAGGAGTGCCCTTCCCGAATGCCATTATTCTAACCAAGCATTTAAAACAAGGAGTATTCCCATTTCAGTGCTAATAGTGGTTCATGTACCGGAAATGTATGTCGAAATTCTAGAGAAATCAACGGAAAACCGTTTCAATCAGGAGTAGCCAATCGGGGACGGCGCTTCATCGAGGAACTTCTAGACGTATGCGCGGTAATCATTTTGACGGAAAGAACCCTTAAATTGTATTTCACATTTATAATATTTTCAGAGCAAAGGAAATTTCATGCAAGCATGTCTATGGGAAGAATGTAGAGAAATGAAACGTACGCAGAAAAATACTTCAATTAATAAAGAAGAACCAACCTTTTGCCGTTTAAGGAAGAAGAACCAACCAGCAAAAATTCATTAGCGCTCCTCGAGAATCCGGGTTATTTAAGAACTATTTATTGCATCCAAAGTCATTGAGTATATTGCTTTGAAAGAATGGACGAAGATTTTGACGAACTAAAAAAATGAATATCCATTCCGTAAATTCTATTTTAGATAATTTTATAATGCCTTCAAAACTGCATCCAAAAGGGTATTTTACTTCCGCCTCGAATATATCGCGCAATAAAGAACATTATAAGATATATTTTTATATTTATTCTGCATAATTTTGTGAAGTAGCAAAATATTAACATAGATAAAAATTCTAAAGTTATTACTCATTATCGACCTTGATTCTGTAGCAGATTTTCAACTTCGTTTAATTGTAGGGAATTGTAAAAGCTGCTCCGTCCACTCAGTGTATCGTTATTGGTGAAAGATGAAAATGCTGCCTTCGTGCCAACGCGAACGAAGTATTTCTTTAAGAGGATGATTGCGCGAAAGCTGTAGCCAGGTGTCGTAGAAACATGATCAGCTACGTCGTCGGGCATAAGGGTCCCTCGGAGGTAACCCACTGCGGGAAGGATTGGCTCCCGCGAAAGAATAGCAGGCGGTGGAGAGAGACATGCTCGGGATTATAATGGAGACTCCGTCACTATCAAAGAATCCATGCTCTGCGTGAAGGGATGGCAGGAGAACACAATAACACCGCAGAGTAGTGGGACATGTTTCAAAAGCTACTGGGGCTCCGAGAGGTTGCGACGGGGGGCGTCTATGCGGGTGAGGAGAGGGGTAAATATTCAGGAGGTGGAAATGACTGGGACACAAGGGGCAATCATCGGAATAGGAAGACGGCGGAGGAAGAAGTGGAGAGGGATTTAGCGGAGAGAGGAGCGATGACAGAGAGGAAAGGCTTAGAAGAGCGACAGAGAGGGAGAGATGATGTAAAACGGACTGAAAGGCAAGATTTAGAGCTTAAAAATAGGGACCGGCTGTATTTAGAGGGAGAAAAATTTTAATAGCTTCTTAGATTTTAGTTTCGTCCTTAATGATGCGATTCGTGGAAATTGAAACGAAACGATATTACTAATAGGGGATGACATCTGCTTAAATGGAAAGATTACTAATGAAAATAACGCTGGAAGAACTCTTACGTCGTCATTATTCACCAACAGCGGCTTTTCCTTTAGTTTTCTGTATGCTGTACGTTATGAGGTAAACAGCGCGATGCTTCCATAGATCCGAAGATGACACAATAGCGTTGAAATAAGTTGCCGATCTGCATTACCAGCGGAAGCCCGGATACGTTCTATTTACCTCATTACGAATACTATCAGTAGGTTCCACTTAGACAAGGTGGAAGTAATTTCATTCTGAAAAAATTCCATTTTGAAGGAATAAAAAAACTTTGTAATATCCGCAAGATTTTTATTACATGACCAGTTTCGGTTAAAAAGTGTCAGGTAAAAATATCAAAATATTTATTTACCAGAATAATTATTTATATATTGATATTTTTACCCGAGGATGGCTGTGTAGTGCTAAACCGGTCGTGTAATAAACATCTCGTAGATACAACAAAGTGTTTTTATTCCTTCAGAATATCTTTCCACGAAGTCCGGCCAGGTATGATGAAATACATTTCATTATGTTGTTAATTTAATTAAGATAAAGAGTTAGATATCAGATGAGTGAAATAAGATGTATCAATTCTTGAAGCACTTTACAGACCTAAATATTAAGTAAATGAAAGTTGAAGGGATGTAGTTTACCGTTTAAAGAATGGAGAAATCACATTATTGACTTACAGCTAGAACGCACGTGCTGATTGTAAGAAACATTCAAGGAAGTAATAACACCAGTGGTTAAGATGTTATCAAAAGTGAATTGCTGAAAAAAATTGCACATACCCATTTAAAAGGTTTTACTTCTGAAAATTTCATTCCTGATTTTCTTATCTTTGCCAGTTCTTTGCTTAGGATTGTTCATCATATCAACACTTCTTTTTATTATAGACATTTTCCATGCATAATATTTTGTGGTATGCGTTGAAAGGATGTTACTCTCAATTTATAATAGCAGTATATATAATTCCACGACTAAATGAAATAATAAAAAAATATTAATGGTATTTTTAGTGAGAGATAGATGTATATCTAAGAACTTATGAAAAAGTATGATTGCATTCTAGCGAGGAGAATAGTAACTCCAGTCCATGGAAAGATAAAACGAGTAGTGTAGAAAAGAGTAAAACGAAAGCATAAAGAGGGTATAAAAGCATAAAGGATAAATTAGAACAGAGAGGAGGTCGTCTGACTTGTGTTGGATGTGGTTAGAATAAAAGAACCACCGGCAGAAGAATGAAAAAGAGACGTAAAAGGAAATACGAGCAAGAGAGGGATTAAACGAAATGGTAAAGATACAAAGAAATCTGCCCGGAAACAAATTAAACGTAATGCAATAAAGAAGGGAAAGGGACGACATGATGAATGTGGGAAGGAAAAGAAAGATATGTGGAAGAAGGAAAAGAGAAGAGGCTCTCGAGAGAGTAAAGAGGCGAACAGAAACAAAGGCCGGGATGAAATGAGATATTAGAAGAGAAAGGAACAGAGTAAAGGGAGGAAGTTAAACAAAGGAAAGGGCAGGACATGGTAAGTGGGTACACACAGGAAAAGAAGAAGAAGATAGAGAGAAAAAGAAATATTGAGGAGAGGGAGAAAAATAATCCTGCTCAGAAACTTGAAGCAATTACGAAGACTACCTATTTCGTGAGTCAGCTACTTGTATAAAACAATATTACCTTGTAAATACTTACCTTTAAGTATTACTTACACTTTTAAATTTCTGCACACCAAATTCTGAGTCGGCCGTGGATGATAACACCGAAATAGAAATAATGGAATTGCTAAAGAAATTATTGTTATGAGAATGGAGTGGGGTGAAATGCCCTGTAATAATGGCTCGATTATAATCAAATGTGTGGTACTTTCACCAATGCCTAGGGTTAGTCAGTAGTCCCAATATTCTCCGCTCATTTCCATTATTCAAATTTGGTTCAGGATATTTCCTTAGTTTCAGGGTTGTAAAACTTCTGATTTAATTATGAACATTAAGGGAATACGGTTTTTTCGAGCATGCATTTGAATCAACAAGCCATAGGGCTGATCGAAAAAATTTGTTAACAACAGATATGTTTCGGCCGTGCCTTATAGAGCGCCATGACATAGTTTAAATTCAAACTACTTGGTAATTTTCACTTTTTTTACATTACGATCGCCTTCGGCCTATATAGCGGCCATTTAATGCGTGTAACCTGCACCAGCAGAAATAAGCCAATTCATAACACCAAAATCGCGACTTAATTCGTTCATGACTGAGACTCTTACATCAAACCCTTCGTAATATGAATTTTACATCGCGAGCAAAAACAATTTTGATAAACATTACTCCCAAATGATGCACAAATACCATGAAAAATTTCCACCATAAAAACCACCGCCTGTTGAGAGACTTGGGTCCGAGCGTCACCGAGTTTGATTCCTGGAGCGATCACATGAGGGCGGAACGACAGCTGTTAACGCCCGTAAAATTAAGTATCGCTTCCACGGAATAGTAAAGGTAGTGGAGGGCGGGTCCTACGAAAACGACCGACACATCTGGGAAATTTTTCATCGATGATCCCGACCGACGAGTAGGTGTAGGCGTAGGAGCAAAGGGGACGTGGAAGAGAAGGCCGGAGGCGTAAAAACGGAAGCGGAGCGAAAACAGAAGGGGCGTAAACGGTGCGAGAGACGAAGGAAGTTAGGCAAAGGAAGAGGAAGGAAAACGTTCCATTAATCGAAGGTTTATAAGGAGAGAAAAGGGAGAGACACGTGAAGGAGGTGGGGGTGGTCCGGGTGTCGGCTGACAGAGGGATGGGATCGAAGCTAGATCGATACATCTTGAAAGAAGTATCTCGCCCTCCCTCTGCTCTTCTTTCCCTTGCACTTCCACCCCCTATTCCTCCCCCCCCTTTGTGCACCCTCCCTCTCCGCAATCCACCCTGGGTTCATTCAGACCCTCTGCTACCTCACATATCCCTCACCCCATTTCCCGCCAACGCCATTCACACTCCCGTTAGCTGCTTCCATACACTCTCCCGCCTCATCCCCGGGCTCCATTCGAATTTCTCTCCTCCGTTCTGCGTGAGGAGTGCCTTCCGCTCCCTCTACCTCACTCCCCCGTTCGTCTCCTGCATTGCTTTCCTCATCTCTTCTCATCGCTCATCCCTGTTGAATATGCGTATAATATATTCCATAATATAATATGCGCTATTCCAGGCTTACTTGAAATCTATTCATATTCCCCGCTGTATACACCTGAGCATATCATCATTATAAAGTGCTACGTCTTTCGATAGCACTGTTAACTGTTAACAGTGCTTCGACAGCTTAGGTCATTTTGCACGTAGGCCCCCACCGGGAATCGAACCCGGGACCGCTTTCATTGAAGTCGATCGCGTTGCCCACTTGGCTATCCGGGAGCCTTACGTCTTTCGATTCGTTATACCGAATCCTCCGTAGTTCCCCATTGTCACTGTCACCCCACTCTCTAAATTCTGCTCGTCTCTTATTAAGTCCTTATTCTTTCTGAATGCATCTACCCTCTTCAACTATTTCATTTATTTATTTATTTAATAATTCGTTGTAATTTGGTCGTTGGCACAGGTGACAACGGTCGAGGGGGCGTACAAAAATAATAAAATTTGTCGGGCATTTGCCCAAAGACGGGAGGTAAATCCCTCAGAAACCTCCCGTGGACAGTATAAATCTTTTCAAGTCTTGTTATATACAAACACCTACACAAAACACATATACAATCAAATAGAAATGGTTGATACATAATATTGTACATTATTCATAAAATACCCGAGAATTTACTTGAAGATGATAGAATGATTTCCAACTAATTACTCAAACATTCTCTCTCTCATCATCAGATGGTGGCCGATCATGTACTTTCTTTATTTCGTATAATTTTTATCACTTTCCTATTCTTCAATTCTCTGCAGTACCTTCTCATTCCTTACTTCTTTTTATTACTGAAAAATCGGTATTCGCCTGAACAAAGACATTATACTATCTACTTATACGCTCTGCTAGTCGGATTTCGCCGTGCAGCAGCCTCTGTACCTCTATGCACTTTATGCCCAAAAGCGGCATAAGATGCACTAAAAATATCCCTTAGTCCCATTATTTTACTTTTAGAATAATGTGCTTAATTCTACGCAATGTTTTTTTTAGGTTGAAGCATTATTGATATTATAGCAATGGAGCTTTTAATTTCAAATACTGAAAGCAATGAAGCTTTAATTTTTTCATTGCTTCGTCGAATTTCCTTTTTTAAATTCTTTTAGTTTGCCCCCAAGTTTGAGAAAATAGGAACCTTGGATTAAATAGTGAGTATATGGGTTAGTAGTAGAGATGGAATTAAAGGAAAAAGGAACGGAATGTTTCGCCACCAGTCACCAGAATTTTCAGCACAAGATGTTACGCAGCAGTAATTCAACGATAGACGGGTCGTGTACGGGTCCTGATTCACTTCTAGATGTACAGGTATTCCCTACCTTTCGTTGAATAGAAAGGAGTGCTTGCTTAGCCTTTTAGAATTCAGTTTATCAGCATCGCATCTAACATGTGTTTTTGAAATTCGTGATCCTATCATCGTTCTCAGAAATTTTCACATCTCGATCTAATCATTGAACGTGCCTGAAGGCTCTCTGTTTTCCAAAAACGTTTTCTGAAATTGGTTTAACGAATTTTGGTTATAATCTAGATTTAAGTTTTCAAGACTACCTTTTATTTTCATTCTAATCAAAGAACACGCTCGAATCGACTAATTCAATTCAACTAAGCAAAAGAAGCGATATGATAGATAGCTTTTTACACTTTGCAAACTTGGTTATCATTTTATCATCTATTCCCTAAACTATACCGAAACACCACGAACAAAAGTTTTCATTGTTTAGATTCATTTCATTAGCCTTAATTCATATAGTTGTTGTTTATCTCTCATATAAAAGTTAATTTTACTTTTATTTTTTGCAGGATTCCCCGATATCTATACCCAATTCGCATGCTGTCAATTTTTTTTCTTTCTCAACAAAATGTTTTACTCCGATTCCGATTTTATTTTCTCATGAGAAATACTTTTAATAAAATTACTACAATTAAGTTCATAAATAACATTCGAAACATTTTTCTCAGTCGAATCTACTACTTCAATGTCTATTACAATCTGAGATCGAATACTACTGAAAATCAGACAATTGTGAAATATTTCATTCATTTTTATTAATCAAAATAATTCTATTACAGGTATGCATGCCTTTTATGTTGCGTCTACAAAGACGAAGGCAATCTTATTTATCGGTGTTCGATCATTAATAAACCGGCAAAGCTTATAAGCTACGTTTCGGCCAGTAGAGTAACAATACGACATTGAATACGATTCGAAGAATACGAATCGGTTTCTTCAAACCGTATCAAATCCAATCCATTGTTCCGATTCGAAATCAACTGGAATCTCGTAGCTTCACAGGTCTTCAATCAAAATGTTATCGTAAATCATATTTCCACGTCAATAAGAAAGAATGAAACTCTTCTCAGTGCCTCTATTTTATCCTTTTTATTTATCTTCGTCCCTCCTTACCCTTCTGCTACACTCTTTCTCTAAATAGTTTCTTCTCCCTCACCCAACCCAATCCACTTCATCTCAACCACACCATTTCCCCCCTTCCCTCCTAATCAGCCCCCCCTTTCCGATCCTTCTTAGCGCCCTGTCCTCATCTCCTCTCCATTTTTCCATTCCATTTCCCCCGCACTCCTACTCATCCTTTTCCACTCCGATTTCTCGCTCATCTCTCGATATCACTCCCAGTTTCTTTCCGCCAAGTGTTCTGCAAACTTTCTTCGAGAATTCTTCAGCGAGAAATGGGATACTAATTTTTTCAGTCGCAGATTACACAGAAAGAATGTCAATTAATTTCGCTCCGATATTTTTCTTTCGTTTCTTATTAAACGAGAGGAAAAAGAAGGTCCGAAGCTTTGGATGATATTAATTGTGAAGGCGCTTGATTCTGAAATTCTGTTCTTTTTTTACTTTCGGAAGTAGGTGAGTTGAAAGAAGACACGTGCTTCAGTTTTGCGCATGCAATTTTGACTTGAAATAAATTCAATTCCATTCTGAAATGAAATTTATGCTTGGATAAGTAAAGGTTGCAAAATGACAAAAGAGTAGTTTTGCCGCGGAATGGAACTCGTTTTTTCGTGCATTGTAAAAGAGACTTGAAAGCCAAACTTGTGCACATAAACAAGTTCTTGGGTATACTCTTTAATCTGACAGGGATGGATTTATATTTAGGTGCAAAAGGCGCTAGCTGAGTGCCTCATCCATATGAAGGCCTCAACAAGACTGTCCTAATAAATTCTCAATAAAAAATCGTTCTCGTTCTCTGCTTATATTTGTTGAGTAAGTCTATGTAATATGTTTATAGAATATATTTCATTGCTTATGTCACTTTTTAATGTAAGAAAGTCTATCCAATATTCTTTGTGATTTATAAAAATACGACGTATTGTAATTCAAAACTTGCTTGTTTATTCTCACCGTAGTGAAACGTCTGAGATTTCTATAGGATGTACATTCGGTTATTTTATGAAAAAATTCGAATTTTTACTCATAATTCCTATTAGGGGCCTCAATATGATATTTGTGCCTAGGGCCTCCGGTAGCATAAATCCACCCCTGCAGTATGTATTTAACACAAATTATCATAAAAATATACAAACCGTAAAGTTCCTTTTTCTCTTAGTCTTTCAACGTTCAAAAATTATGCAAATTTCATTCTACTCCAAGATGGAAAAATTAAAGACAGCAAAAGGTACTACCAAATGAAATCGCACTTGATTTAGATTTTAAATTTACTTTTTTATCTGTAAGCAGCCAGGGGGTGTATTAACACCTTATCTAATCTACCCTATTAGATTCTTTGATGCTATTCGGAAAGAACGACCAGAAGTAACTATCTGTTTTAGCGATTATTTCCTTGTAACGCTTGGTCGTCGCCTCTCGAAGATCGCGCTCGCTGTTCACCGGAATGACAATATCCTTTACTTTACCTAAAATTTCTGGACCGATGAATTTTTCGAAAAGCTTTCGTCGGTGATCTTTATTAAGCAGTATGTTGCACTCTAAGTTATATTTTTATACAAAATTAGAATAAAAGATTTTTAATTACATGCATCGAATATGTCTCTGAAACATAACGGGCACGCACGCAATTAGGCTCAAGACATCTCAAAAAGTTAACGATAGAGATAATTTTGATGTAATGGCACGCCTGGAAGTTTTCACAAAATGTATTTGAAACGTTGTTATAGAACTGAATATGCTATTTCCATTATGACTTTTAACATTTTGTAGAACACGAAATAACAGCAACAACTACTACACTGACGGTATTTGGTGGATGTCACCGATCAATACGAAAATTGCATAAAAAATCAAGTTGACAAGCCTTATTGTCTGAGTTTCTACTATCATAGCTATGGTTCTTTCCGTAGACGTTACTGTTGTTAGGGTAAGTGATAAAGTTATGGAAGTGAAAATCTCGGTCGACTACATATAGTTTCACGTTTCACCCAATAAAACCTTGTTAACAAAAATCCTTAAAAAATAAAAAATTGGGATAATCGAGCAAAATGGTAAAAACCTGAATGAAAAAAATGTATGATACTTGAAGAATAACGAGAAAAGTAGCTGACTCAGTGCTTGTTGAATAGGGAAGTGTTGCAAAAATGTTGGTACTAAAATGACTTAAAGTATGCGATATCGATGGATACGGAGAATTGGACGACGACAAAATAGAGATACATTGGTCGCGCCGATTCAATTTCAGCATGGAAAATAACATTTTACTTGAAAGCCTGAACTCATTGGGTTTCACCCATTTTCACCGAGAGAATGGTAAGCTGAACAGCGGAAAATTTGAAAATCAGACGTAGCCAATCGAGGCTTATTAAAAATAAAAGTCTGAAATAGAGAAAATAGTAAGCAACGTAGACTTGAAATAGTTGGAGGGATTCGTTTTCAGAAACTATGATTTTATCTGCTTCACATATTCTGTGTACGAAGCAAGTCAAAAGATGTCGCCAGTATGTGTAGCTACGATGTATTCCTAAGGGGAATCCGAAGAATGTTGCCAAGAAATCCGGAATTCTTTAGAAAAAGCTCAGCGCCCTTCAACGTAAGTAAATAAATTTTTACCGGGGATACGGAACGTAAACATCTTGCCATAGGTATGCTGCAGATAGAGAGGATGAACTCCCGGGGAGTAAACAGAATTTGCAACACCAGAGTGGATTACAGTACAGAATGGAAGTATTATGAATGGAATAAGAAACAACTTACACTCGTTACCAGTTGTTTCTTAATCCTTTCATCGTGAATAACTACCATAAAGTTGAGGCCGAAGTAGTGGATTTTGGAATTAAAGTATATTTTCTTTACTTGTTTGAATCAATTTTTCACTTTCATTTATCTCCTAGAAGATTACACAGAGATTGATCGTTTCCAGCATATGAAACGATAAGTAGATTATAATGTAACCAGCAAACTAGATGTAAAGATGCAAAGACGATAGTAGTTGAACGAACGATTACCGACAGAGTGAAAGCATTTACATCATAACATGATAAAATAGCACCCAAAGGATATTTGGCTTTGGAGAGTCATTGAAAATTATCAAAATCCATTCACAGTAAATGTTCGAATCGAATTTTCTGGGAAAAGGTGGCGCTTCGAGAAGAAACGGAGCATCGAATTTGAATGACTCATTCATCACTTTTCGGCTACCGCGGGCCACTCTCACCTGCATCTCCGAGGTGAAGACGGCACTCCCGAAGCCTCCTTCCACTCCTGCAAACACTCCCGAAGTGGAGAATATTATTTCATTTATTGTATTTAAAATAAAAGGGATATTCCAGGAAACTTGTAGGCGTTATTTAAGACCTACGAACCGCAACAGTAGGTGTGTTTATGTGCTGCAAATAAAAGAGCGAAAATTGGCACGAAAAATACAATGGATCCATTACCCACAGGCATTGAAACAATGGTATTTAATCATACATCGGGTAAACGCTGAAACCATCTTCCTTGATGTAGTCTTTAGATTATTCAGCAACCAAAAACCCTGTGGAGAGAATGGGGTGCATTAAGCAAGAGGAGGAGTGATATTGCTTTCCTGTCTGAGCCAGAATAATTTATGCTGAACAAGTCCACATAAAGG
>KZ308159.1:272798-326532 GCA_000376725.2 Ladona fulva
TTATATAACAGAGGAGTTCCATTTCCGTTGATCATGACGTAACTAAATGCCTTGCCTTGTCGCACTCCATTTAACTGTTTTTCTCCGATAAGATTGATTTGATTAAACCGAATTCGATCTGTTCCGTAGATGAGATACACACGGCTGACCGTGTGTTTTCTTCTCTGGAAAGAATAAATCTCACATATAATGCGTAACAGTTCGCTATGGCTAATTCATCAACAAATAAGCCTTGTATACTTCCTTTCAGTTGCATCCAATAAGGTATCATTTTCTCTACATTCTTACAGTGATTGCATATAATTTCATTTGGTCTATGAGACCTAGGTGATTCTTATCTACACTAGCATTTCAGCTATTAGCATAAAATCTAATTTGTGCTTCTGGCATCCATGGCTCACAACCGTGAGTGAGATTTACCCTTTGTGTCTCTTCAAAGATTTTTCTTCCTTTGCTGAAAGAAAGATTTTTCAGATAAACATAAGTTAAAACTTTCTTTCATTCCTTAACTGTGGTCCTAAGAAGCAATACTCTTGGTCTAAGTCAGTGTTTCAAACTTTGACATTTGCATAATATCACAGCCTAATTGGTCAATCACGGTTTTCTTGCTTATCCCGTATTAATTCTGATTTTAAATGTAACATTGCAATTACTTACTCAAATTCTTCGGTCGTACTGCTTTAAAGACCGTCAACAATAATGCATGGGCCTCGAGTTAGCAAAAACTTATTTTATCAGTAAAAGCACATCTTTAAAATCCACGGACACATAGCAGTATAAATTACAGATAGAGTGGGTGAAGAAATGAAAGTCTGCCGTCCGTCAGAATAAACAGTTAAAGGATGAATACAATAGTAGGGGTTTGATACTCATAGAATCTTTTCATGGATATGAAATAAAGTGACAAAATACTCAAGAGAGTAGTAAAAACGGATTTAGATTTCCATGTCTATTATAAATGCTGTGAAAGTTGTTAAAAATCAAATAATCAACTTAGAAGAATCTAATGTAACACTTTATATATTTAATTAATTAAAGATCAATTAGTTATTTACTTCTTTTCTGTCAGTCTAGCTTGTTGTAATTTTGGGAAAAAAGACACCGACGATCTATTCATAATCTTGTCTCTGCATCCCAATGTAAGCAATAGTTTCTTTTTACCAAAAAAAAATACCTCTAGATACGATTTTCTAACTTTATGATATCTTTTGCAATGAAATTGTGTATATAAAGGCGTCATGCAAGTCTTCCCACTTCAAGAAATGATTACAACCTATAAGACTTAAATGTTTCACAATACTAGTCTACTCAAGTTTCCGCCACAATTCACAGTAGCTAGGTTCACTGCCCCTATTTTAAGTCATGTGTTTTAGAATAAAAAGTTTACCTTTAAGCTAATGATAAAATTGCATAAATTGTAAGGCATGATTTATCTTTATAAGAATTGTTAATATTGTAGTAGAAAAATAGACTCCAAACTCCAAAGAAGTTTTCACCAGGAAAGCAATAACATTTCCACAGAAACAGAGTTAAATTTGTAAAATAAATACATCATTAGAAAGTTTCAAATAAAACGGTACAACAATCATCATGCAACAAAACTTCTACTGGGTGAGGCTATTACACGAGTAAGAAGTTAATGTTCAGACTTTGTGAATAATTGTTTCATTCTCAAACTTCAAACATACCAGAAGTACTGTTAAAATGACTGATGATCCAATAAGCTTTGAAAACTTTATTGTTAACCGCTGGCAGATGAAAAAAAGCAAATGTATGCAGCATAAAACATTGTACATAACACTTTATCATGTGCCAAAAACAGTAAAAATTTTTTATTTTCCATTTTTTGCATTAGTAAAACAAATAATAGGAATAAAAGGGCCTTGCGTACAATTTTCCAAATATTTGAACTTTCACGAAATATTTGTAGACAGGCTGGAAGGACTATTCACAGTGTCATGGAGTGACTTTTTATGGCAATCGGTCCCTTACTCTCAGCAAGAGAATAAAATTTCAGAAATCGCACATCCAAAAATGCTGAGACCCCTGAACATCAGTATGGACAATTAAAAGTGAATTTATAACAAACATAGCAGTATTTCAGATACATGTGTCGTCGAATGAAACCCCAGTATATAAATTAAAGTAAGAGTACCAAAACGGTAAAAACGGTTGTACAATAAATATATATTTTCGAGTCCGAAACAGCTGAGTAAGGGCATTTTCTCTTTTTTCTTAATGACAACACACCGCGAAACACGATTGGGCGACTGATACGTCTCCTCGTGCTGACAAATGAGAAGAACTCTCAAGGGACGGACAATGGAAGCTTTAGAAGGCTTCCGAATAGAGCAATTAAAATTGAACCGACAGATTTTATTTTTTTCCTCGGCGTACCTTTATAGTTAGCGGCACAAACAAACCGGCTATTTTGCGAAAACCGCTCTACATTGAAGTGCAATTTTTTACGAAAAAAACTCCAATACCTTTAATTACGTACTACATGTAATAAACGAGATTCTTTAACAACGGAAAGAGAGAAACATTCCCTTTTCCGTACGCAGTAACAGCGGATGAATTACTTGTATTTTATTGATCAAGCTGGAACAGGACGGTCGGGTCGAGCTGTTCGACTCGACCGCACGGAGCACATTTAATGTATGATTTGTTTTAATTGATTGACACGAAAGCATTAGACGAGGGATGTGTTTAAAAAAAAGACCTAGAGATCGGTTGTTCTCTTTTACGCGACACTATATGAAAGCCTACAATTGCGTAGAGCGAGGTTGTCTCTTTTAAAAACTTCGGAACTAGGCTCAATAAGGGACTAATTGCACATTCATGCAGATAATGACGGCAACACAAAAAGCCGCTATTGATGAGAGTGCGGCGATTCAGCCGGTCACGCATGCATTCCTTGACCCCCCGCACTAAAGCAGCCAATCACAAACGACGAGGCATGAGGAAGAGCGATCCGAGCGCCGCGCGGGAATTGCACGAGTTGCGGAATGAGATTTAGAGAGAAGAGAGAGAAACGTGGGAACGAGAGTAAATTTGGAAAATATAAGCTATCGAAGAATCCACGAGCGATTTTTTCAGGTTTAAAACATTGATAAAAATCATATCCTAGCCATTTAGCTTCAGAACATGCGCTTCCAAAGCTAACCTTAACTCTAATGTATTTACAAGTGCTGTTCACCTCGCCCGAGTGAAGCCGAAGTGGTAGTGAATGCGTTGGGAAGTCGAATTTAGAGGTAATCGAGGTGGTTGGTGTTCTAACAGGTATCGATTGTCGGGAAAAAGCGGGAGTACCTTCCGCTTAAGGAAGGGAGAGAGAGGGACCACCGGCAAGGGACGGGAGTTCTGGATTTTTCAAGAGGGTCCATGAATAGGAAAGTGGTGGGCAAAGGGAAGATGATGAAGGGAAAGAAACCAAAAGGATTCGGGAACCAAAAGGGATTGAATAGCGGGGAACGCAAAAAGGGGAGATTAAAGGAGACGGAAAACGCGGGAAAATCGGCCTCGAATATCGAGCTCGTCTGAAGCGAGTGGGAAAACTGAAGTAGATCTTCCAGATGCGGCAGTAATGCGAGAGACTCGGGGCAAAAGCGAGTGCCCCGGGCTACATACAAGGAGTACTTATCCGCCCGACGACTTTAACGAGAGTGCGCCACTGTGGGAGATGCAGTGCGCTCGATACCGTGGATTTTCTAGCACGCGAAATGGAAAAAAAACGAAACGACATTCAATCCCGCGATACCGACGACAAAGAGCTTGCTTCCAGACAAAGAGGTAGCGGAAGTTGATAAAACAGCCTCTCCTGCACGGACTTTTCATCCCCGAAGCACTCCTTGTCGCTGCAAAAGATCAGATTCGAGAGAAAGGAAAAAAGTGCAATTCGCTCCTTCGATTTCGACTGTCCTCTCCCTTTACCTCGTATAGAAGGAATGTTTGTTGCTTCCATGCATGCGAAAGAGCCGGGCCACCAAGGTTCAACATCTTCCCTCCCCACAAGAGCCCCTCCTTCACGTATGAACGGATGAATGGCGCGACTAAAGAGCTCGTGGCATTCCTAAGTGTACTTTTGGGTCGTGTTTGCTGAGATATTTAAGTGTTCTATAGAAAAATAACGAATGTAAAAGCGGTGATCGCGCTCCTCGAGGTAAGAAATACGAACGAAAGGTTGCCAAGGCGAAAGGTGTGTACGAAAAGAGGCGAATATGCGACGCTGGTTTCGAAGCGTGGGCAACGAAACGAACGTCATCGACGGTGCTCCTCAAACCCCTACTCTGTTAAATGCAAAACGAACGGAATCGTGGAACACAAATGGATGGTTCGTATGGAAGGAAACGAAGCGTTTGCCACCGTGCCAACACGAATTAGAGACACTGTCACTCTCTTCTATGGTTTGAGGTTAGACTGTGCCGCCGAGGAGGATTGTGTTGTCCTTCCCCGGGGTTTCTCTCGATGCCTATATATGTGAGAAAGCTCAATTAGCAGGCGGTGGGAAATGAGGGTCCTTTTTTAGCCGAGGGTTGCGCTCGATGGAGATTTGGAGGGAAGATTGGTCCATTCCTAAAGCTTCTTTCTTCCCCCTCTACCGGCTGCGTTCACCTCCGCGCTGCGTTTACTTAGGTCTCCACGAGATGTCGTTGAGGCCGTGGAAATTTCTCTTCAAACTTCGGCTATCGGCCCAGGGGGAGGAGTAATACTGGTCGTCATCGTCTTGGTCAAGTTTCTGCGGAGGAGAAAAGGATAAAACGATAGAAACATTGTCGAGAATTTCATAATTAAATACATATCGTAGTAACATAAAGTGCATAATGCTCACTAAGGAAGCAATAATCGGTAGCTTTTCTTGGTTGGATATAATCATTATAGTACGAATTTATTTCAGGGCGTGATCGAGACTAGTTAGTCTCTTCTCACATCCAACCCTATGTCATAGAAAGATTTAAAGAAAGAGCTTTTGGGAGCAAAACAAACAAAAAGCAATAAAAGAAGGATATATTATACGTGTTAGAGAAAACTTCAGTCTGCACTTAGAAAAAAATAAGACCCTGCCGCAAAACACCCAAGGGAAGGCGTGAAAACCCTGTAAAACCTACTGAAAGTAGCTACGAGTACTACTGTTAATACGTACTACTAGTACTAGCATTTAAAACGAAGAGGAGTAAAGGTGAAAATATCAAAAAGGAGTGTCAGCAACATTACTGAAGAAAAATGGACACTCACACATACAAATGCACACTCATGGCTTTGAGTGACCCATTCACGTTTGGCATTACAAATAAATACATACAAAATAATGGAATAAAACAATACGCAACAAACTTCTGCATGTGTACGTTTACACTTTGATCTACCGATCTTACGCTCTCTCCCGGATCAAGGAAGACCGACCGTAGATGCGGAGAAACGTTAGATGCGAAGAAGTAGGAATATAATGTTATACAAATATAGTGAAATGGAGCTTGTCAGATACCACATAGTTGCAACGAAGTATACACAAGGCTTGATGGGAATGGAAGGAAGTGGAAGTTACATTACATGGAAGTTAACTCGAAAAGAAGAACATTTTTGCATGTGCATTGCAGCAAAGTCTGGGCATAGAGGAACCAAAAAGGAAACTTGTATCGAGCTCGAGGACACAAGGCAACATAATGCTACGTTACCTTTTCCTGTTTTCGTAATTCTTATAATAATTGCTGAAACTTTATACGCAAAAATAATCCTTAACGAGGATACGTGAATCTATACTTAAACTGCCCAAAAACGTTGAAATCGAAATGCTTAAGAAGGAAAAGATAAACCATGCTTGAAAGCTGGGACACAAATATTTCTCTTACGTAGATACATATGCATGAGAGAAGCTCAAGACAGGGAGAATTGGAGACTGCTTGGGGAGGCTTACACCAGACGTCGGACTGAAAACAGCTGATAATGTTATCGAACGCATGGCGCTGTTTCGCTCAGAATTAAATGTAACTAACCACTCACACCACTTTTCGCCGATCTCACGTAAAATGCTCTCTTATTATTATGGCACAGACACAATGCAACAAATATACCTTCATCCAAATTCAGTAGATCGTAAAAAGTTATTAGTAAGCTCTGGTAATATAAATATCTTCATATAGTGTAACTACCATTTTTTCTGCTTGGGTCAGTGGAGAAAACTGTAAAAATATAATGTTTTTAACGCTCCGTAAAATGACGTTTCGTAAACAATGAAAATCATCTTTTCAAACTTTTAAATTATGAACAAGAATCATTCATTCAAAACGAGTTATTCTTATTCTTATACAAAATGATTGGAGGTTGAGTGAGTTGAAGCATTCTGTACATTGATTTTAAAATATAATGGTCAAATACGATAAGGAAATACATTTATAAACTACCATGCAAGTTTGCGGCAAAGATCTTTCTAATACATTATATTATTGTTAAGTAACCTATAGATATTTTCGATGGTTCTAGGGACGAATTGCTACATTGTAAAATAAACATAGACCGTAAATACAGTTAGATTAATAATTACTAAATAATATGATTCCCACATTATATTACACATTTCTAACTAAATTAGTACATTAATAAAATGTCGTAACTCCATTTACGACAGCATTACAAATGCTCGTGTTTATTACACGGGTATATAGTTTATTTGAGATGGTAAACAAAGAATTAAGTTTTTAAACCAAATCTAACATGTTCGCATTAAAAATTAAGCCTTTTACGAAATAATGCGGTATGACATGCTCAACAGGTAGTTAAATAATATTTAAAAAGATGACAATTCTAAACGACGTCTGTAAGAAAGACGAAAAGTCAAATAAGTACACGGTTTTATGGAGAAATATCCTTGTAAAGACCATCGAAGAGTAACGTAGACCAAATATACAGCTGACTCCATTTTTCCTTGTCTGCAGCATGTTGTAGCTTGTTTCGTAGCATAAAACAAAAATTTGCTTATAAACTTCTGACATGAAATATGACAATCCTCAAGGGAATAATTTTGAGAACGCTCTCCGGGAGTGGATTAAACGATAAAAACGGTGCGATATTTCTCCAATTCCCTCAAAACTTGACGATAAAAAGAAATACAAACGCCTTTTTAGCTGTCTTCCTCTTTAAGCAAGCATTTAAATGCACTCCAAATAATTATTCATCTAAAATAAAGGATGAGACAATTTCTTACCAATTAGCTTTAGTCAATTTTATAGAAAAATTCTCATATTTGAAAAACTGCGATAAATATGTTTTTAAGAATGTTTCAGTAAAATTTAATTTTTAATAAAATGTAAAAATTGACTGCCACACATGTTACAGTACGAGTATTGTAATTAGTATTCCACCTGTATGAGGCATACAAAGCTCAGTCAATAAAGATGGTTATCAAATACCGCCTAAATCTTAGGTAGCAGAAAATACAGGTGAGTAGTGTGTGTTGCGGAAATCCAGGGGCTAAAAATTATTTGAGGTTCACCTGCACTTACTAAAATTAAGCAGAGATTTAAACCAAAATGATGATAAAAATGACGTAACAAGCTGAAAGTAGCCTTACCTTACGTGACACCCATCTAACTTATATGAATAGCAAACTTCCTAAAACAATGTTTCAACGGATTTGATGAGATGGTCATATACAAATAAAATTAAAAAATAATGCTTCATAAGAGTAGTTAAAGTTAACCTTAACAATATTTGATTTCAATACTAAAAACCTTTTACTGACAAGACGATGAAAAGGGTTAGAGATGACTTCGCACATAAAGACAAGTACCTAGATAGGTTCGAAGGAGAAACAGACATGAAAATATCTTATGGAACCTGGATTCGAACCCGGGTCTCCCAATTTTTAGTTGCTCTATCTATAAAGCTGACCGGCCAGAGAACATACACACCGTGACATAGTTACTTGTATAATTTTATATTTCTCATGTTGGCAGTGACAACAAATACAACCTTTTGGTGCAGGAATCTTAACAGGGAGATTATTCTTTCCTTAAGTTAGGCGGCTGGCGGAAGTAACTAAACACAGACATGACATGGTTGCCCTTGCCAGACGGCGAAAGGCGTCAAGCAGGGTATTTATGTAGATGTAGATGATATAAAAAAATATTCAATTCATCTATCTGATATTATGTTTCTCAGTGGTTATAAATTACAAAAACGAACGAAATCATTATACTTAATTACCAAATGACAAATATATCTGCCTTCGATGAGGAACAGTTTAAGTTGACCGAATCTTTTTCTGAAACAAAATAAATTAAAGGAATTCCTGCATTGTCCATGGGTCGATAACTGCAACCCATTGCTCCGAACAGTTACAGGACGCATGCGCCTCCGCAGAGAAACAAGAACTTTCATTTTGGCGCTTGAGAGAATGGCAGCAGAGTTAAAAGTTAAACCCGACTGCAGAGAAATCGATCCGTGGAAAAATCATGATCACCACTCCTCGGACTCAAATAAACGACCGCTCCTTGGCTTGAAATTGAACGTCATTAAAAAAAAAAGAAGCAAGTATTGGGCGTATGCCACACAATACTCCCTCCGCATCGTTATCGATTCCGTCGGGATAGGATTTCGAATTAGAGCATTATTTGGAGAGAAAGATTGGATTACGGTGACTACGGACCAAAATTAATTACGGTTTCGAACGACCGAATTATCTTCCTGACATATGCAGCGGAGTTATTCGCGCAGTACTTCAAATCACACATCGGTAGTCACAACATTCAGTTACAAAAGGAGGAACGAAGCAATACAAACGGACGGGAATCGGTTACGCTTTTCGACAAACTGTTTGAAATAGAGCCGCGCGACTATTCTTCCGTGATAGAGACTTGTAATCGGAGAAAACTCAAACCTACACATTACTTGAAGTGTTCGCGTTCTTTCACGTATACAAAGAGCCCAAAGGGTAAAAAAGCCGTGCTCGTACATGGGAGAGAATGCTCGAGCGAAGAGCGGTAGTGAAGCGAATAACTGCCCAATGTCTTTTTCAGATAATCAATCATCGGGAAGTCATCTAGTGAACTTGGGGACTACAATCCTATTACGCCAACGTTTCACGTATGCAAAACCGATCAGCACAAAGTGAGCGACAATTACCAGCAGCGGTACATTTATTTCTTTATCGAGAACAGAGTTCAGGCAGTCACCCTAATCGATTGCTGACGTCATTCGGAGTAGGATCGCATTCCGGGGTGACCACTGGCATGCAGCTCGCTAACTTAAAATAGAGTTCATCTTAAAACTAAGGCCATTTTTTTTAATAACACAAAATGCATCCAAGTATGAAGTAAAACAATAATAAAAAGTAATAGGATGAATAGTCCCGGTCCAACGAAATATAAAAATAAAACTTCACTGCAGAATACCACGGTTCCGACAAACAAAAATATGCGATTCTACCGACAAAAATCAACAGGTGATTGGCAAGAAAATTTTATGAAGAATAATATCGATCTATTACATTCTAGCATAATCATAACAAAATTTCAATAAAAGAAACATGGAGCAAATAAAAAAAAATGGATTTACTGGCCATTCAAATAACTCCAAGGACGAAATTAACTCTTCGAAAATTGCCGATAGAACGTATTTCCAGCAAGAGCCTCCTCGGGAACGTTTGAAGTGATTTTAAGCGATCCTTCATCTTTAATAAAATCGATGCCTTTGAACTGAGGTGCTAAGGAGAATCTCTAGAGAACGTATACAAAACAACATGGTGACGTAACACTACAGTTTCAATCCTACTTGAAAACTGAAGTGGATCATGACAAAGTTGATAGCACTAATGTAGATTATTACCGTACGTTAAGCAGTAGGGCTATCTGTATCTGATACTGTATCTATCTGTATCTGATAACCCTACACGTAAAGAAGAAAATATATGGTCAAAAATTATGATCATGACTTAATACATAAGCTCTTTAATAAAACGATTCCTATGCGATTAAGTACACACGTAACACATGTCTAAAGCGTTAAGTTGAGAACATTTAAACATCTATTTGCTATCGAAGACGTTTCCCGACGCAATAGTGATTAGTTTAAGTCTCTATCGCAAAAAATTATTCAAGATTGATTCGAATTTGTATTTGAATGCAATTTAATAAAATTTCGGCACAAATAACTTTACTCAAATTCATATTCAAAATTTAAAGGAAGCAAGGTTTAATAGCTAATAAATCGTATATTTTAACCACAATATTCTTACACATACATTAAGACAATTCCGGATTATTTTACCGAAATTTTACTAAAAATCTTCAGAAACTAAAAAAATATTTCGATACAAAAATATGATATAATTTATAAATTAAAATACCATTAGTACCAAGAACTTAACTTTAACAATGAATATAGGTTTGATGAATGAGGAAGGTTGTTATCGCCAACAGTGTCACACAGATCATCGTAATATGACTAGAAGACAGCGAGACTTTGAATGAAACCAAAGTTTACTATACGAATCATAATATCTTAGATGAAATAAGGGAAATATACTAACTTAGTTTAAAAACAAAGCAAGGAGGAAAAGAGATATAATGATTCTCATAATACCATTAGTATAATATTAATTAAAAAATGGATTAAAATACTCCGTTATTATAAAAATGATCAAAAAGATAAGAAGAGTATAAATAAATAATTAATACACCACCCTTCGAAATACTGCACTCAATAAAGAATGAATTTAAAAGGACGAATTCATCGACGCGTGACCATCACACATTTACCCCGATAGTAAATAATACTACATTTATTACTCTGACCTATTTTCTAAACAATTTCACTCGTAGATAATTTTGTTTGATATTAATGGATGACTTCCTTCCAGAAACAACCTTGATCGATGTCGGTAATATTGTAAACGATAACGGGCTTCAAAACGATGTACGATAAGAAAATGAAATGGGGAGACGATCGTATCCCTTTCTAACAGCTCCACGACTGCATAATAGATGTCGCGTTATATGCGCCGATTGTGACCCAAAACAATCCCTGGGGGGAAAGTACGAGAATAGAGGAGCTTAACATCATTAATAGCACGATGATGATTGTCTATCTCGTGAAATGTGCAGACGCTAAGCCATACTGAAAACCGATCGAGATTCCATCACAATTCATCGATTACTATTGGGTGGGGGTCTATGTGCAAAATGACCTAAGCTGTCGAAGCACTTTTAACAATACTGCTACTAATATCGATTTTCAAGGATGTAATTTACATGAATAAATATCATCTTCACATAATAGTGCCATTTATAGTCCATACCATCTGGTTCCAAATTTAGTGGCCCTAGAGCAAATAAATTTACTTCAGACATGATATACCATATACCAAAAAATGGCAATTACATAACATTTTACACGAATTTGTTTACCGACCGGAATTTTCCTCTTTCCGGAAGAACGAAAACATTGCTTAAAGGGAAGAAATATTTGAATAACGATACGCTGAAATTGTATTTACAGTGAGACCCCGTCTTTGAAAAGAACGGAGTAACTGACGCCAACGCAAAATATCCTAGGATAGATTTTTAGTTTTCAAATGAAATGACATACTAAGATACTTAGAAACAAAGGGTAGTATTTATAGTCGATTGCCAGCTGTTTTCCAGCGCTTGGCAGCCCCCGAAGACCAACTAGTGCCCCTAACTGCAATGTAGTCAATCAGCATGAAAGTGTATTTGCTACCAGTACACTGAGAGAGAGTCTTGGGAAAAGTGACTTTATGCGACTACATTCTGAGTTTTAATTAATTTTCCAATAGACGATTGAGCAATGTCATAAATAATAAATAGCACTGAAATTAGCGGCGATTAAATTTTCAAATACTGTTAACAGAAATTATACAGACATTTTCATCATGGGGCATATATTTTTACATTCGATTATGACACAAAGTATTTCTATACTAGATAACAGTTCAGCACAAATATTAAACTACCATTCCTTTGGAGAAAATTTATTTTTAACTACTTCCACTCCATTTGAAAGTATATTAAAATATACACATCTTTTACCAGTAATGCATTTCAAAACGTTTCTAGAATGATTTTAGTTTTTACACAATTTCCTGGAATAAGAATATATTTAATTCAAAGCAAGTTTTTTTTGAATTTCAGATAATAAAAACAAGCATGTAAAAATAACTCGGTAATAATTAAGCTTTTCATGTTTATAACCTACTATAAGATTAGAGATCTAACAAGCTAATACTAAAATCAACAAAAGACAGAATACTTGACGGTATTTTTTCAGCCAACGTCTAATAATTATCATTACTGTAGATTGTAGAATAAGTTCAGAGTAAGGACCAGGAATTGAAAAAAAAGAACTAAACGGAAAGCACAAAACAATTATAATTATTTACTATTAATTTTTACTTACGTCAAAATCAATCAATACGAAGTAAATACAAAACAAAAACCTAACAAATTTTCCAAAAACACATTATTAGTTAAAATGCATTTCACCGCTTCCCTTAAATAATCGCTCCGTATAATCCAATTAAATTTAATGCGTGAATAGTTTAAATAAATCTGCAATCGACACAGAACTGAGTGTGAATTAGTAAAACATACGCAATCGAGGAATACGAACGATATTACAAAACCATACTCATTCTATTTGCTGGAACTTAAACATTCATTAAAAGCGTCACGTTAAATTCGATTGATACAAACAAACATAGCACATATTACCTAAACTGAAAAATACACAAAGTTTGTAATAAATATTACATATGCAAGAATTAAAATTTAATTTCATATCATATGAAGCACTTAATAACCTCTGACGATAGCTTTGTATTTAATTTAAAAATCCTTTCAAGCGAAAAACGAATCACATCTCGATTAACCCAAACATTCTTTAGAGTTATTGAAGTGATTAATATACTAATTTCTCAACAAAGTTTATCCAAAATTAAAAAAATTAACGTTCAGAAAGTAAATAGGAAAAGAATAGCATAAATGATCTATCAGAGCAGTGTAAATGGAAAAGAATTCCTGTTTTCACGAAATGTTCAGCGATTAGACATTCTCTTCAGAAACTAAACAAGTAATAATGGAAACAAAGAGATCTATAGCAGGATGTAATGACTATAGAAGTTTTACAGAACTGGAAATATGAAAGTTTCTAAGTTGACTTCATCTGAGACGGAGAACTGCATTCTAAATGTACAACGAAGATTAGAAGCCCACAATTTACACTGACGCGGAAAGACAAAAGATAAAAATACGGAGGATGCAGTTTCACATTCGTAGAATATAAACCATTATTTCCTCCATGCTGCTTACATTTGCAATATTTTGCATGATCAGGACGAGTTAAACTCGGAAGGAAGCTTTTTTCTTCTGTTCTGATCTCATGTACACGATCATAGCTTCGAATTTGCAGTCAAACTACTAGAGACAACATAAGAAATTTTTACCAAGAAAAAATTTTGTCTACTTAGCACTCATAGTGAAGGGAAATCATTTTTATCTAGAATCGTATTTTGTTACATAACGTCCTGCCTTCGGATTTTTTATTGATATTGATACTTGAGCTTGGAGTTGAATTAAAACTAAAATAACGATTTCAAAGAAGAAAAAATTACATTAGTATGTTTTATCCTGCGTTTAACCATTTAATGCAAACATTTTTGCTTGTATCTGGTAGGTATTGCAAGTAGAACGAAATAAGTGCCCGTATTTTCGCTCTCCTTACCGGATTGCTAACTTTGATTATTTTCTCAAAATTTATAAATTTAATCGAAATAAAATTTTTATAAATTGCAAAAATACTTATTTTTGGGTCAATTACAAAGTTTTACATTGTTTCCATTGCACGATCGATTCGTAAAACAACTTTTTCTCTGTGATAGATGGCCATAAAAATGCGAACTTGGTCTCCTTATAAGGCCCTCGGTAGGAGTTTTTACAAGTCATATGTAACATTCACTTCAATATCGCGATTCGTTTTCTACAAATTTATATCTAACAAAGAGGAAAGTCCGCGAAACTTTGGAGGATTTTACTTTCGGTGTTGACGTAATCACCCATCTAATCTGTCTTTAAGGAATCCCTCACATTTAATAATCGTATATTATAAGACAATATATAGAGATAAATGTAGCATCTCGTAATATAAACATTCGCGTACAGATCAATTTCGTTTTACTGCGCATCCAACAACACCCATAACGTATTTCCGAGAAAGTTTTATCGCCAAAGCCGCTTATTTTAGCGACGAATCATTTGAAAACCACTGACCGCAGAAAAGGATGGAAGGCGACATTAAAAGAGGAAAGCAGAATTACTTTTCACATGTAACGCGACAATAATCATTGTATTATTACAGAATTACTAAGTACATAGCGCAGAGGCGGATATAGATGCAGATAATTAATCACCATTTGAAGGACATTCAGCCCAATAATTTAATTTTTCCAGAGGCGAAGAAAAAATTTGAATATGAAATGCTTTGTAACTTTCCGGAATGTTTAAAGTATTTAAACATCATTTCCAGGATCCCGACCAGGTAAAAATCGGGCAACATATCCTCTTAGAGATTGGAATCTTAGCCCCTGAGGATGGCAACGGAATTTGCCGCCGGAACGTCGGCACCGGATATGACGCCAGTATTGACCTGGTAGGAAACCCGAGCGTTTTTCTTGAACTCTAAAATATATTCATTTACCAATATTTAAACACATATTTAAATAACTGTTAGAACACTAAGAAAAGTATCGATTGAAAATGAACCGCCTACATAAAGATTTAACTCGTGGTCTGCATCGAAAAATGTTATTTTAAGTTTGATTATTTCAATGGAAACAGGAATGCCCCAATTACCTCCATTTTAATAATTATTTACGAACACAAGCAACCACTCCCTAAACTGAAAAATCCGACAGGCCGGGGCTCGAACCCAGGAACTTGGGGTTGGAGCAAACCAACTACTCCGCCGTCGCAGCCTGTAAAATGATGCGAATCAAATAAGGTGCGAATGAATAAATGGAAAATTTATAACTGCTACGAAACGCGCTTATAAATCATAAAGGGTTTTATCAGTTTGAGCGAAATTCATACGCTGTTTTCAGCTGAAACTAAGCTGAAACAAAGTCCAAAGTTCGATCCACTATATATCTGAAATTTCCTAAGAAATAAAGTTAGATGATTGCCTACGCATCTCATATAATTCCAGAAAATATGTAACAGATACCAGATTCACATAGAATTCACACAAAAAAATATGACAGCAAGGGTTCTGCCAAAGCCGAAACAACTTGTTTACGATCAAGATATTTCGAAAAATTAAATGAAAAATTGATTATAAATAATTTTTTCATTGTTTCTCCAAGACGATAGATTTCATACTTGCACCTTATTCCGACAAAAATACCGTCATGTGTAAATCTAAAATGAATAAATTGAAGACAACAGCTGATTCCGTTATCAATACTCTGCCGCTAGAAATTTAATTGAAATTTGAGAGATTTGGAAGAGTGCCATCAGATTTCCAGGCAATTGCACCTACGCTGATTGAAATAGTAACGGAAGGAATTAAGGTATCCCTGAATTGAAAGCAGAAAAAATAGAGGAGATGAAAATTTTCAAACTAATTTCAAACAAAGTGTACTGCAAAACAATCCTCTTACTTAACAATGATAATCAATACTTCGTGAAAAATATTAATACGTTTAAAATAACACTGAAAGTACGCGAAAGCGATTTAGAAATCTATTGATAATAATCGACCTGTGAAGAATGCAAGAAGCTGCTTAGTATAACGAAGGTAATGAATACATTAATAGTAAAAATAAAACAAATGAACGAACATCAACAAAAAACGAATAATTCGAGGTCTCCTAAAACAAAACGGTCATAAACAAACACTAGTTTATAGCCAGCATCAGTCCACATATGCCATATAGTTTTTACGCAGAGAGTAATACCCTGAATATTTATCAGGGTACTTCTCTGAGGCATCCTTTACGAATGATTTTCTAAGACCATAATTTTCCACGGAACAAAGCGTCAAATAAATTGGCATCACGAAATCGTAACAAGTGTTTTAAGAAAAGTTTCTTAACAAATATTTTCATTTATGTCGCAGAATACATGCATTTTCAGAGCTACCCTAGAGCAATGGGTTAGCACACATCGACACGGGGGAATCAGACGGCTCTTTTAACAATTTCATTCTTTCTGCGATGTATTCGCGAATATAACACCTAGTAAAGAAAACTTACCAACACGTTTAAATCAATTTCTAAGATGCCCGAACGAATCTTTACGTTAATATAGCATATTCTGGTCTGTTATTGCATTCATACGTTTCTAGAATGCACCTACATTTTTCTTAGCGAAATGTGAGAGCATTAGGAAAATTTCTTTAAATAGGTTTATTTTCGTGTTTAATGCAATTATTATTATTACCGATGTTGAAATGTTACGTTACCTAGGAATTTCGAGACAGAGAAGAACTTTCTTGCTTCATTAGATGATGAAAGCGCACCACAGCGAGAAAACATTTTTTTAACGAGGATCCGATTTCTTAAGGTTGAAATATTTAAAATGATTATGTATTTGTGTCTGTTATGCAAATGTATCGCCTAACCTTCTATACATCACTTGAAAGATTCTGGAAAGACCGACAGACATTTGGCCGAATAGTCATTTTTACAGTTTTTTAATTCGCGATTATTTTTTCTTTTCTTTCTGATGTTACAATTCGAAAGTTTTTAATACTGATTAACTCGCGATTTAGATCTATAACACGCAATATTTGACAATTATAAAATTAAGATTTACGTACAAGCTGCGAGGTATATATCGTTTCGTATTCAAAAGAATAAATTTAGAGAACGATAAGTTTACTCCAATTTATAAATAAAATACGAGGAAATGGCTGAAGACTTTCTGCTAGAAATAATGTTCATTATGAAACGAAACGTAAATCAATTTCGATAATTTCGTACATAACTAATAAATTTTGAGTATAGCAAAGTTAGGTTGAAGATGCTATTTTTAGATAACGGAATTGCCTTTTCCGTATTGAAATGAAACATTATGTAATATCTAATTAAAAATGAAATATATCGAAGAAAATGATGAATAAAATCAGATAAAACTAAATATGTTAAAAGAATAAGTTAATGCCACTATACCGTGTTTACTACAAATATGTTGTTTTCTGATTGGAGCGGCAATTCTTTATTTTTATATAAAGTAAAATGTATTTATCCTAAAATTCCTTAAGATTTATCTATCCTGGCCAGAGTAAAAATTGATTAACGAAACTTGAAAGTTTTGGAGCATACGAAGAATATTTTAGCCACTCCCTCGAAAATGCACGGAAAAAACTCCAATAAAAATGTTTTAATTTTGCATGAGGAATCCGAGAAATTTGATAGAATTAGATTTTATATTTTTTTTTTACCTAGGAACATAAAACCCAAAGACTAGAAGGAGGATTGCCGCAGCATGGAGGAGCTATTGGCAATCAATTACTCTTAAAAGTACAGTGAAGGAAGATCTGCGTCTGCGCACAGCTGTTTTTCAAGAAGCCAAGAAAATCGACCGAGACAAATTCAATCTAGCAGTACTTTACTGCAACGCCTCCGATACACATTCAGAGAGTGAATCGAGTTTGACAGCTATCCTAACACGGCATTGATTACAAATACAATTCAGCAGGGCTGCTTTTGAAGCGGCCTTTTCAGATGATTTCATATAAATTTAATTCCAATTTGTAATTCCTCTTAGTAGGAAAACCTCCTTTACTATGAATATATAGCGCATAAGAACACTATTCTACTTTTATCTAAAATTAAGACATTAAAAAGATATAGATATTAAATAATTAAATTATAAGTATCAGATTAATCGATCTTCAAATAGTTCAACAGATTTTCTGTGGTTCTATGGTTTGACAGCGGAAAGTGAGTAAATACAATTGCGGTCGTCTTTTTTTAGTCCTACACAACACGTTCAATGCGGATACCTCCATTTCCAATGCAATTACCACTCCAACGGTGGAGTGATCCGCGGTGAACGTCTTAAGATAATGTGAATAAGGGTGCAACTATGGTTATATTACAGCACAGTAATAAGTTAAACTTTCCAATTCCAGAAATTTCATTTCATTCTTTTAACTTTAATTTCATAATTGACAACATGTAAAAATGAGCTAATCGAAATGTATTTCGTAGGAGAATCAACGCCTAGCATTCAATACATTTTATTTATGTCTCATAAATGATTGTAGATTTAAATATCCTCGTAATTCTACCAATAATAAAGGATAATACTTTTGTTATAAATTTACATAAGTATCACCGAATCGCTAAAAAATTGTTTACACTATATAAAAATAAGAATTAAATTATAATATTCAAGTAATTTATGATTCCGACATTTTTCAATGCAGAAAGTAATCAAAGGGAAGAGAGAATAATACGTAATAATACGAGAAAAAGTTTAAATTTAGATGTTATGGTAGTATACTAGCATAAGATCAATTGATGCAGTCGAGAACCAGGGTATTTATATATTCAGGTCCTCGAAATTTCAATGGAAAATAATCGAATTACAAAAAATAAACAATCTTATTTTTCTTGCAGAAATAATAATCCAAAACAAACACACCATTCGCAACACCCGAATTTCCATGCATCTTTCGGTGGGTTTGAGAAAATAGGCTCGTGTTTCCTCAGAAAAACTAAGCTTAAAGACGTCAAGAGTAGGAATCCTATCCAGACTTCACAATAAAAACATTTTATAAGGCTTTAATTTGAGGAAGGTATTGAGTCAATATTACAGGTAGACTGGAAGACCCACTTGCGAAAGGCAAGGAAAGAGAAAGTTTGAAAGTAAAGAAAGAATGGTTGGCAACATTACGGATAGTTACCCAACACCACTTTGGGTAAGAATAGTTTAAGACTGTTACCAAACAATGAGAAGGCGCGAATTTTTCCCCACGTGGGATGTTCGACACCTAAACTCACCCCTTAACAGCTTCTCCACTTGTTGGGCTTCCTGCTTTGCCCCCGGACAAAGAGCCGCCACCCGCTACCCCGTTGCCCACCCCGCCTTCGGTCCCGCCCTTCGATCCTCCAATGCTCCCCCCTCCTGCCGACCCAGATGGGCTCTTGGCCATCGGACTCTTGCCTTCCTCCTTTATGCCCTCGCCATCCGTAATCGAACCTTCCTTCTCCTCCGCACCTTCCTCCTCACCTTCCGGCGCCGCACCCTCTTCGGGGGCGGTCTCGTCCTCGTTATAGATCTTGAAATACGCGAACGCCAAGTAAACGACAGATATGATGAACGATGGCACCGGTATAAGCACGGCGTACACTAAATCCATATAAACGGCGTGCATGTCCAACTGAGTGATGACCAACCCCGGATCGACGCGCGAGTAATAACAAGGGTACCTCGAACCGACGAACGAATGCTTTGAATGCCATATACTACAGTTCAGCACCGGAGGGTAGCCGCACCCCTTAACATTCGGAAACACTCTGGCGCCAGAATAATAAACGAAGTCCATGGTGGCGTTGTCTGATTCGACCTCGCTCGTGCTGTCATTCACTACGAATAGGGTGCGGGGTTGTAGAACGTAGTTACCGAAAGGTATATCCTGCGGTATTGCCCTTGGAACGCGCCGTAGATTCTCGTAATCCCTCTCGTCCCAACTCTCCACCCCCACCCCTATCTGCCTTTTACGTCTCCTCATTTCGTCTTCTTCGTCCTCCTCGTCCTCATCGTCTTCCAAGTAGACTATTATTTCCCCAGGTTGTCGGGGACGACGGTAATCCACTCGAAGCTGCGTGCAAATGTAAAGCTCTCGGGTGCATCCCTCACGGCAGGAGGCCCACGTGCAGTTGCTGTTGCCTTTGTTATGAAGCACCGAGATGGTGACGCAGTCGGCAGGCACAGGATCGAAGGCAGCCGAGATAGTTGACAGAGCAGGGTCGACGACAAAAGGCACCAGGAAGAGGAAAGCAAAGAGGCTGAAGATGCCGACGAGGACAAAGAAGGCAGTCACGTGGAACAGTACCTTCTCCCTCAGGGTCTGCTTTAGCTCCTCGTCCGGTTCCGGAATCATGTTCTCGAGTTCGGTTCCGTCTCACACCGCGATGCCAAGGTAAGAAAACTTCTTAGTGGGCGGAAGCCTTCGGTTCGTTGAGACAGGGTCGCTCGGGGTCGAAAGGTCGTCGCCGAACCGAATCGGCTGGCGATTTGTGGGGAAGGGAATCGATTAGGTCAAAATAGAACGGGCTCGAATTCCGACGTGTTTCTCAGAACCTGAGCTAAGTTATGCGCACTTATCATTTCAGGCTCCGGCGCTAAAGATAATCGATTAGAAACAACAAGTACTACCTCCTTCAACGAGCGGATCCCATTAACATCAGTCAACGCGTTCACTAAGATCCTCCTCTAACAACCCTACTTTGTCTAATCTCCGGCGTAATGCTTGCTTTTCGAGCACGGTGGATACTCGAGGTTGACTAACGATGCTTAGGCGTTCTAGATATTGCATAATTAACAACAGACTCGCGACGATCGAGTGCGCGTGACCTCTTTTTAATCGGCAACCATCAACGAAAGATAAGGCCACGTTCGAAACGAACTTTGATCTACGGGGTAGAGGATCGCTAAAGAAACTGAGGGTAGCAGGCGCCACACCCACCTCCTATCAGGTGGCGCCACGAATAATAACGACCGGGTCAGAGACCACCGTCCACCCACTACACTACTAACCTACGGTCTCAGTTTTTCCAACCACAGAAACCACACCACATCAAAGATTCCTCCCCCTCTCCGACAACCCCTCCATCCCACCCAGCCCCTCTCCCCCTTCCGCCCCCCGCCCATTCACAACCAAAACGGCTTCGATGAACTCACGCCCCCTATGCCACCACGTCCTTTCTTCCTCCTCTTCTTGTTCCGACCCAACATCCAGCGATTCGACGGACTGACCTCCCTCCCACCAGCGAGCTCCCTCAACAGCCTTCGAACCAGCGACTCCCCTCGTGGTAAGAGTCCATCCGGATTTCAACACCCGTGCAGACTTGGGTGAGATATCGGCGGTGGATGTGCAGCGGTCGCAGATGACGAGACGCCGATCTCGCTGCCAGTAAGGACGTCAGAAAAGGAGACGAAGATTGAGCGTTAGACGCAGCGGCGCGTCACCGCTCGACGCTCTGCGCCAACGCCGCCATCGACGATAATGCGGGGAAAGAGCGCGTGAGACGTCGAAGATAGGACGCTTGAGGAAAGGGACGTTTGGGCGTCGAAGGGGGCAGGGCCGTGGCCTCCCCTTGTCCGCAGGCCCAAGCACCCTCCCCTCTTGGGTAGCCCCACCGTTGAAAACAGGGGCTGGAAGCGGAAAGACACCTCCTCGGCGGACCTCTGTGTGGGCTAAACTGTCTCTCTGCAACGTCCGGAGAAGGAAAGGCGGCGAAGGGGGAGTGGGAGGAAGGTGTGGAAGGGGGGAAGGGGGCGTCGGTTGGGGGGGCGGGCGACCCCGGCGCCACGGAGCCGAGACGCGGGACGAGCGGTGCTGGAAGCTTCCAAATGTGTCGTCCCCTCCCCCGCATTCTCCGCAATCCCCTGCCATCTACCACTCCGTTACGCCTGTTTCTCTTTCTCCTTCCTCCACGCATATATCGATCGACGGGGCGCCTCCGGATATGAAATAAGGGCGAGTGAAAGGTAGATGTAAAAATTTTAAGTTTTTCTCCTCGTGTGCGCCTCCTATTTGAAAATTTCTTTGGATTTGCTGGTAATGCGAATGGGTAGATAACACGAAAATCTGGATGGCGTTTTCCTTCTGGGCGACGAATAAATCACCGGTGACGGCTTCGGTAACTACCGTGGCGGCCGTCTGCGCGGGTTTGATGTGACGGGCTTTTGGAATGACTAATGTTTTTGCATTAGTAAATTACATTCGAAGAGCATTACTGACCATAGAATTTATGTGAAACTTGAATATCATTTTCAGGATAACAGAGGGATATTTTATTTAAAATATCAGTCATTATTATATTAAATAATTAAATTATTATTTTTAAACTCACTTAACCGAAACTTTTATTACCGAGCGTTAACTACAAACGCGTAATTGAAAATGACGAGAAAAAATTACATTCTCAAAATAATGAACTACAAACGAAGCATGTCTAGTAGCAAGAATATTGCTATCGCAACTTCACTATCTTCATGAGGAGCTGCCGAATTGAATTAACGTCTTCAATCGAAATAGCCGTAGATGAAAGGTGGAAAATTCGATACGCTTACGGTATTTTTTTCCGGAATTGAAAGGTTAATTGATTATTTATCCAATGACGGCAAAGAAAACGCAAAAATTTCCTTCCAGAGAAACTTCTTCTACTCTTGTTAAAAAAATAAACCTAACGCGATATCCGAAGACTCGTTTCCCATAACAGCAACGATAAAAGGTATGGGGTATTCGTAGGGGAAATCGCATCTTAAAGTCAGGGATATCCTAACTGATATAATCTCCATCGAATAAAGACGTCACTTCTGGAGCTTCGATTCGCAAAAATAGAAGTAACAAGACAGCAAAAGATTAGATAATACACCAACATAGTTCTCATAAAGGCAGAAAAAACTCCTTATTTTCTAGTCCAATGAAGTAAGGTATTCTCATTTATCGGTATTGTCAGAAATAATTAAATATCCTTAAATAAGTCAGAAATAATTAAATATCCTTAATATTATAGTTTTGGTGTAAATATTTAAGAACGAAAACAGCGTGAAATTCGTGGATAGGTTAAGAATAATGATAAAGAAAAATAGAAATTTTTCTTCGGCGAGAATTTGCTAAAAATATATTTAGACCATGAAATAACCTTTTGAAAGAGCTCTTTTAAATGCCCAATTGCCATTCAAAAGTCGGATTTCTTGCTCGACGCCCGAGGAAACTTACATTTACGACCTGGGGCAACAATAAAGCTCCTCACTGCGATGTCAGTGAAATGCTGAATAAAGGTAGTTAACGAGAACTCCGCGTTTCACTCTTGGCCACGGTCCATGACGAAAAAATTCTCCAGAAAATGTTTTTCCAGCGATGTGACTTTTGATGGAAAAAGATGAAACTTTCTCGAGATGGAATAGCGGACGGGATGTAAGGAACTCTCCAGCATAGATTTAACCGAGAAAATAAAAAGAAATCGAAGGTTATGCCTCGAGAAACAATAGTTTTAACTCGTAAGGGAGTTTGCGTTAAATCACGTTTAATTTATACAGATACATAAAAGACTACTTCGGGTTATTTGGCAAGCATTCTCAAGTGAAAGACTTCTCAGAGTAAAAGTCGATATCCAAATCTCTCGGGTGCACGTAATTAATTTTCGAGAGAAAAGAGCGTTGACGCCCAGGGTGTAAATTCTGAGCGTCTTCGCCCTGAGGACCAACGGAGAAAAGTTAAGAAAGGAATTTTTAAAGATGCCATCTTTTCTATTCAAGGTAATGACACGGCACGGGCGAGTTTTTAGTCAAGTATCCAAGCAAGCGAGGCGTTGAGAATACCTTGGAGATAGTCAACCCAAAATTTAAAGCGAAGGATTTGTAGAAAATTCAAGGGTTGATGGAAAAGTAAAGAGAGGAAAATTCGGCATGAAACGTAGTTTTCCATGCTTGGACTGTTGGCAAAAAATTTATTTAATAGCGTAACAAAGCTAAACGCAATGGAATCCATTAAAATCGATTTTTATGCGATCGATTTTGAGGCAAACTAAAATGTTGAATAGAGCTTTTAAATTCTCTATTCCTGAGTAATATTTAATTTCAACGCATTTAACAATGAAATATCAACGGAAATGCATCGAAGTAATAAGTTGAAAAAATACGATGAAGTCAGCAGAGATTCTTGAAATTCAATTCAAACGAAAAAACCAAAGTTGTACTGCGAACGTAACCAAACTTTGGTTATTTCATTTGAATTAAACCATGAATAAGCTCCAATAAATATTTCTAGAGTTGATTCCATTCCTGATATGCTGTCGTGGGATCTGTCTGTGTATGATATAAATTTCACTTTTCGGGTTATGCGGATGGCTAGTTTCATGTTCCTGTTACCATATCCTGATGAACAGAATATTTTTCATTTACAGTTTGGTACAACATATGAGATAATGTATCTTTCATTAACTTTTTCTAAGTCTTGTCAGGCCTGTTATAATATAAAAGCATCGAAGTATGAGTGAAGCTGAATAATGGAACTGATTAAAGTACTTCCTAATCGAATTCAATAAAAAGTTAAAAAATTCACAGGGTCATTATGCTGCACTTATTTGGATATTTTTTCTTTCGCATCTTTCCGATTCAGAAAGAAGAGCAAGGGAAAGCTACCTCACTCCTTACCTAAGCCTCATTCCCCCTTAGAACTTTCAGCTACTGTAGGGGGAATAAGGCTCAAACCGGCCACCGGGCTAAAATGCTGTACCGACAGGCCAACTTTTATTCAATTAGGGGAGACGGGACACGTTGGCCATGGGGCAGGTTGGCCCAGTCTAGTTATTTCACAGACTTGGTACATACATATTTATATAGCACGCAGAGGTGGTAAGAACTCAAATTTCCTTCCTATTGTCTCAACCTAACTACCGACTTTATTATTACCACATAAGTATGTTTTCGACTACCGAACATGTTTAATTCGTTATCTATCCCGACCAATTGCCCATTTCTCGAGGTTTTCAACACTTTCCCAAGGGTAAATAATAACAATAAAATCATTATTGTTAGCTAGTTTTTATTTAATTCGTTTTCTTTGTAATTGATAATTTATTATTATTTTCATTTAATAAATGTTTTACAAAATTTGAAATTCACGGTTATTAAGAGCGATATCAAAAAGGCACTGATCCTAAGTTCATAAACAGAATTACCCTAAAGCTTTGATATTCCACATAAATGAAACTTCGTCCAAAACGTCACTCAAGCCCTAAAACACATGTTAAGTAATTGATTTCCAAGGGTTGGCGGGACCTTAGTCCACGAGGTGCCAGCTGTTATGAGACTTGCGTGTCATCCATCTCATGAGATAGGGCCATAGTTTAATTTATGCGGCGACAACGGGCAGGGCATAGTTTGTTTTAGAGAAAAACCATCATTATATTAATGGAATACACGTTAATTTACTTAGAGTTCGGAATATTTTTATGAAAAATATAACAGCAACCGCTGTTCTCCTTCCGCGTGACAAAATAATTTTTATTGTATAACATGTGCTTACCACCACTTTCCAATTATGTATCTCTTATTATAAACTGAACTAAATTAATCGCTGGAATTCACTGAACCAATTGGATAATTTAATCGAATACTTCCCAACATGTACTCTTTTCTTCTAGTTAAGGTTTGACTCCATAAAAAACAATGACATATAAAGCAAAATTTTAATTCATCATGATTCATCAATAGCAGGCGCCTCAGCTTCTCCCCTTTTACGCCGTCATAAAATAATTCATTACTTGTGAAAAACAAGTTCGTTATGCATCAGAGTAACTGCTCCTAATCAAGGCCAAAGTCAAGGATGGGGAAATAAGGCTACAATACATTGATGCAATAAATCTTACGAAAGATACCTCACACTTTAATCGCACAGTATTTTGCTGCAATGATATGAGGTTCCGAATCAATGTCTGATGACAGAAAACGAATAAAAATAAAATGAAACTGACCAGTCTTTTAAGATAAATACTTAATGATAAATACATAAAAATGAGAAATTTACTTCCTGCTCGTAAATATGTATAAAAATAATGAAAAGTTTAGTTCCCAAAGACTTGAGAATTCCACAAAATTCACTTGAGATCTAATCTTCAAGAGAAACTAACGCCTTCATCCCTAAAGGGGTTGTGTATGTAGCAAAGCAATACTTTATTGCTTTATTTTACTTGCATTTCGAGTGTAGTGCACTCCCACGAAAGTTAGATATAATAGTTGACGTTTCAAGATGGTAATCAGAGGATAACTATAGAAACGATAAACTACGATAGAACCACTAAGTAATTCGAATTGGACTGCAATGACGGGAACAAAAATGCAAACGATATGCGTTAGATATTATGTGACCGTGCTTCTTTCCGTGGAAGGATAATAACGGTGATTAAGAATAAACTTTGTATTTTTCGTTTATAGTATTTTAGGTAATTTGGTGTCATACAAATATTTGTCCTCATTTTTGTTGAAGTACATTTTTATTTATTGATCACTTTTTGAAGTTCTAAAGTGATTTACTGGTGCTTTCTTAGATCAAAACAAAAATCAATTATTAAAACACAGTTCGTTCGTCAAAACCACAGTAATGTGAGGTAATATTCTTGAATTCATTTGTTCTCTAACAGTTTCAACTCCTCGCGTATTTCGTTTTACTCAAGTACATACTATAGATTTAGGTAAATGTCACAGAAAAAGGATAGATTATAATAGTCACAGCTCAAAATTTATTTCCGGTGTTTACTAATATTCCTTTCATAATTCAACATATAAAAATCATAGTTAAGAGCAATGAATAAATATAAATAATGATCTGAAACTTGCTGAAAATTATTGAGGTACACCTTTTTAATCCAAGAACATGTGCTCCCATCGAATCATGTCTCATAGTATCGAAAATTTAATTATTTATGTTTATTTGGAGCGCATTTTGACAAATTTCAGTACCAAATTGAATAGTGATAACTTTTTCTAAACGAATGTGGAATTCATTAAGCTAACTAACTTAATTTATTTGAGTTCTGAAACATCATTCATGAGATACACGATTCCGCTACCTAATTACTTAGCGAGATGGTTGACCTAAGCCTCGACAAGTTAGTGTTCGCCTCCCAACTTTGAGAATGGAAATTATTCCTACCTTACTACCCTCTCTCAGCTAATCAAGATCAGTGCTTCTACTTATATCAACTCCGCTTCCGCGATAGTGATCTTCTCTGACCTGTGAAGAGGTTAGTAAAGTCCCTAGGTAATGAACAAACACCAGAGCGAATTAAAAAATTAATGAATTTTGCAGATTTTATACAAATATCGAGCATTTTGCTCCTAATCGAGTATTACGTTGCCATTGAGGATAAGCTACATAATTAACTTTTTAAAGTGCAGTCTTTAAATAATCCACGGCTTATACTCAGCTCTCTTCCATTTCATTACTTGCTACCAAAAACCTTTCGCTATATGCAAAAAAGTCTTCTTCAATCTACAAATAGAATAATAATGAATTTATGAAAATATGCCTTATATGTTTGCATTGTAAGTGCAAACAAATTTATTGGTAAAACATCAACACAAATATACACATGATTGGCCTAAGTAAAACTTGCGAAGTAACCACAGAACATAAGATGAGGTGTTAAGGAACTGAAAGCGGAATAAAAAGAAAACCTAAAAAGATACATTTTGGCCTTAAAAAATTTAGTATTCTCACAGGAATCCATTATTAATTCTTTAAATGGACTATTTAATGTTTATTAGAAAGTTTTAAACCTTTCCTTATTTTTCACTAAATAAATTAATTCCGACGAATTTCAACAGAGTTATTATCTAAAATAAAGGAAAAAAGATTATTACGTAACAAAATAAGATGTCGTGAAATACGTATAATGCGTCAATTAAAAAATTACACATTAAAAAATAAAAGCACAGGCATTATTAAAACCATCTGAAAGTTCAATATGAATCCAAACGTACGATAGAATGAAGTAGTATGTAACTTTATTACAAACAAATACATTTATTTTAAGGAAATGAGCTATCTGAAAAATAATTACTCAAACAATTATTTAATAGCAGTATTAGCAACATAAAAATCAATAAAATATGAGATTACACGAAAATAAATTTCATGAGCTATTAAAACGAGGACTCCCGGATATTCACGTGAGCAACGCGTTCGACTTCGGTGAAAGCGGTCCCGGGTTCGATTCCCGGTGAGGGCCTCTGTGCGAAATCATCTAAACTGTCGATGCACTTTTGACAATACTACTACTACTTATTAAAACGAGCGCTTCACAGATTAATTAATTCATGAATGAAACGTAATTTTCGGCAAACTCAAATAGCAGTCATAGATTTACCACCAACTTAAATGCAATTAAATTGGAGAAGTGATGAGCATTAAGAACCGGTGATAGTAAAGCTACTATTAGACCGAGGTTCGGTTAATAGATACCAAATGAACCTTCTGGGGTTAACCCATCCTCCGCGAAAATGAGTAATTGATCCGCGTAAGTGGATTGCCGGGGAACCAATTATCCAATTACGACGGCGGTCATCAACCGCTAAAGCAAGCGGAAAGTAACGGCAGGTGAAAACACTTGGATGCAGAATCGGACATCAACACGCAAATGAATAAATAATCAGGAATGACATTTTGAGATGTTTAAAACTAAAACGTTCAAAATAATTTAAGTTCGATAATTGGTATTCGGAAATATTGGATATTTGAAAACCAATTTCCTTGATCAAAACAAATTATTCCTTCGAAATAGGGAGCTATCTGCGAACCGAAGTTGCTGTGACAACTTTGTTCCTAAGTCAACACTAGAAACCGTCTCTGATTTCTCTCTATTTCAACGCAAATGCCCATATAGAGAGAGTTGGCACGAAACCAACAAACCCAACATCTCAGCTTAAATAACAACTGAAACTGAAACTTAAATACTTGCTGGTTTCGCAGGTTTTCACGCCCCCAAAACAACCGCTTACCTGGACTAATGCGCACCATTCACTCATTAGTTATGAAAGTATACATCATGGATTACCTTAATTAATACTACCTTAACGTAGAATACTACCTTAGTTCCTGAACTTTAAAATTGATGTATTCGTTGTATGACTATTCTACAATAATGCATATTTTGGACTATTTAATGAAGGTAGAAATAAATATCAACCGGTGATAACTGATGAAAATTATGGATTTAGAATAAGACATGATGGCTCACATATACAGTAGCTATGTTGAGTGAAAATGTTAAAAGATAATACGTTAAGAAAATATTCTAAATATTTAGCATAAATTTATATTGTACTGTATTCTATATAACTGAATTTCATACTTATGCATCAGTTATAAAGAAAATTAAAGACTAAAGAGTGATTAAGAGCGCCTGATACTGATTTTACACGGCAAATAGAACTAAAAGTAATGAAACCTTGCATTTGCTATCATTAGAAATCAGTTTCTAATAGCATTCAGGAAAAAATTACTTAGTAAATATGGCATATACGTTCAGATATGAGAAGACAGACGGAAATTTGAGATGTTCAGCAAAAGCAACTTATTATCACTCAAAAACATTTTATTCTCCCTGTTTAAATGCTTGAATATATTCCAGCATAATTTAACACTGCTATGCTATCATTTTAGGTGGCAATCATACTCATAAATGAAAATATAGAAACATTGATAAAATTATAGGTATCAATCCCTAACTACATAGAACATTTCTCAATAGTGCAATATTTTTCTTTGATAGAGAATAAAGAAAGTTAAAAGTTTCCATGGGCAATCTTTACTTATAAATCACCAGTAAATTTCAAATCCATCACTTATCGGAGCAATGCATTATCCTTGTCCTTTTCTGTTAAAATCTTTAATCCTTCTTTCAATTCCAACAATGTAATTGGGAAAGTTTGAAGGCATATTATCTTTTTTTAAAATCCTTTGAGAAGATAGTTTCAGTCATTCCCTCTTTTGGAAACAAACATATCTTTAAGGATTGAGGTAAAGGTGTTAAATTTTGCACATTGAAGTTGAGCGGTTAAACCCCAAGGAATAACATGTCGCTATTTTTCGCACTTGTTATTCCTTGAAACTTCCACACTAATGAAATTCAGAATGTCCTTCCACGAAGTTCGGCCGAATATGATAGAATTTCTTCAGTTCAATGTATTTTAATTTCCAGCACGGTTACTTAACAATAAGAGATAGAGAAAATTCCCTTTTACGTATTAAGAAGAAAAAAAGTTTATATATAAACTAATATGTATATAATTTAGTAAAAACACTAAGTAAAATCCGATATCAAACGTTGAAGACATATTGGGAACATTTACTTTGCAAAACCTTTGAAGAAATACAAAACAAAATCGTTTATTAATCGATAGCTGTTCTCCTTTCAATTTCTGTACGAAGAAGGAGCGGAACTTTGTTTTGGCTCTGACTTCACGAGTAGTCTTCCAAAACCTTACCTCTTCCTACATTCGATTCACGGGCCGTGAGAGAAAATAAAAGCTAAAAAAAGCTTTCACGAGAAAACAAACGGAGAGGATGAGGAGGGAATATACGGAAGGTATAAGAATATCCAAGGGGCTCTTCAAACTAGACTAGAGGAAGAGGAGAGCGATCTGATTTGATCGATTTGGATAACGTGATGTGGTTCCACTTTTTGTCACAAATATAGCATCTGCCAACTCGCCAAAGTAGGAAATATCTAGAACCAGCTAGGACATGAGCAGTTACGTTATTTTGATCCAAATAGATCAATACCGTAATCTCGATGCAAACTGGAAATTTCCAGGGAATTACGCCATTAGACCAAAAAACTCGAGAGCTGTCTAAGCAAAGACGTAAATACAGATCCCTATCGCGATATTTCTCAATTTGTATCTTTTACATTTGCACCGCTGCCTGATAATAATTGTAAACAAAGTTTTTCGAAGAGCTCTGTATGTTATACCTAGAATTTATTTTCATCAATGTAATATACTAGTGAATTAGTAAACGCCCCGTCAAGCATGACGGAACTTAATTCGGTTTAATTATATATCTATTATCGTATATATCTAGTCCTCCTAAGCCAAAAACAGTCCGTCGTAAGATCATAATAACTCAATATATTTCGTACCAATAGATGGTTTAGTTGGTCCTGGACTAATTGGGATAACCCACGAAATGACTATGAGATATTTCATGAAATCGATGTTCAACAATTACCTTAGTCGTCAAAGGGATGGGTTGTTTATTTACGAAAACTTTTATGAATTTTCCATGTATTTTATCAAAGTTCTCACGATTTGGAAATTACATGATTACTTCACGACTAAAATAAATTCTATGATCAATTTCCTTTCTTTTGACACTTGTCTCAATTTCGTAGGACAATTGTTGCAAATTTAATTTCATAAAAGAAACAACCTCTGTAAGTCATGATAACGTAATTTTCGTTTACGTAAACGTATTATGGGCTCCTGGGTTCAAACCCGGGCCTTTACAGAGATGAGAATAGTTTTTCTGGGGGTTTCAGCATCATAGAAACACAATGCAGTTTGTTTCAGATCTCTAAGTCAAGCCGTTTCTGAGATAAATAGGGGGACGGACAGACGGATGGACGGAAAGACATATTCTTTTTATAAATATGATTCTCCTGTCAAAAATGACGAGATTTAGCTTATTTAAAAATGTATGCGTATTAATTATAATTATTTACTTTTTACCATTTGTAAAGCTCATTTATACCTTCACAGACATAGCTATATGGATATCATTTTGTTAACTTGGTTGATAACAAAACAATTTTGCGTTTGTTTATCTTGTTGCTTAAGATATAATTTCTTCGGCAAAATTTCTCTTTCTTTATTTTGTGAATGAAAATATTTATTTTTTGAAAATTTCTCAATGAACTACAATTTCAAACCATATAAAACATAGACATTTAGATCATTTGTAAGAATTTATTGTTGAGATTGAATTTCCAAAGTTTTCAAAAACTTTCCTACCCATAAAATGTCGGCTCTCTTTCCCCATGCATTTCGAATGGCCTATCATTCCCATACATTCGTGTGATAGTCGAGTTCAATTCAACAATTTCCTTGATTGTCAATGGACGGGTTGTTTTTTAACACGAAATTCTAGAAAATGTTCGTCTTTCTTTTTCGAACTCACGCGATTTCGAGTCTAAATTTATATTGTACGACCAAAATAAGAATTTTTGATCAGGCTCCCTTCTTTTAGTACCTACGTGTCTCAATTTTGTAGGACCATTATTTCTAATTTAATTTTGCAAAAGAAAAGAAGGCTGCAATCGATCAAAATGAAAATTACGTGCATGTCTTACGGGAGGGTTTCGAGTCATCTGGAATCAAACTAAGGATATTTTTTTAATAAAAATTTGGGCATTTTATGGTTTTTAAGGTTTCTAACGATAACTTAAATTTCTTACTTCTATCTAATCGGGAAGTGCAAGAAATTAATTGGTAAAAAAAGACTCCAGTGCATTTCTTATGAGTGTTACTGACATCGGATAGATAAATATATAAATGTATACACGACAGTGATTATTATATAGGATGTAATCAATACTGACCCACGGAGATTGTCAGCGTTCAATTTGAGTTTCATAAGTTTGCCAACGAGAAACGATTTGCAGGATCTGGGGTTGATTTTCCCATTCACGCATCGGAGGGTAGCAATTACTCTATGAGGAAATCAGCAACTTTCCCTTCACGCTATTTATCTCGCATAAACAGAAATCGTAAACGCTGTTTTTCAGCGGTTTTTCCGATAATGATATTTCGCTTTTTCTTGGAAGCAAATGCGAGTCGAGAAAAATGCTAATCTAAACATCCGGTAGTCAAGGCAAGGTCATAGGTCCTTTACGCAACAGCAAAGGCGCAGTGTCACAAGCAATAAACACGGTGCGCAACATCCCCGAGAGATACTCGCTAAATCTCCACCACGACGTTTTGAATTGATACAGTGAATTTAAAAATATATCAATACCTACAGAACACTCGAATTTTATATGGAAACGAAACTTTTCCAAAATTTTGCTTCCTAAATTATACAAATTGAGAAAACTAAATGGATGATGGCTTACTTTCCATGAAAAAGACTAAAAAAAGTTATAACTTGTCATAAATTCAACATAATTACGAGCAAGAGTCAAAGTCAGCTGCTTGCATCCCAAGTGATAGATGAAAGGTAATCTAAGTTGGACTAAAACCAACCAAATCGAATCGACAAAAACGACAGTAAATATAAAGCGCGCAAGGCAGGAAAACCCAAGTTTAATCAGTTTTCCATTCAAAGCATATATGAGGAGAATCGGAAGGCCTTACCTGACGCTATCCTAAGTCTGCACTTAGGAAAAAATTAAAACCCTACAGGAAAACGCCCATGTAAAAAACCTACGAAACCTACTGACTGTAGCAACTAATATATAAAAGAAGACGGTAATATAAGTAAAAGAAAAGTGTAAGCGACAAAGCTAGAAAAAATAGACAAAAAAAAACATAATTCTCCCAAATAATTTAGATAAGAACAGGTGTTGGATTTGAAATTATAAGAAGTAGGCAGTAAAATGTAATTATACAGAAAATAAAAGGAATGAGAAAATATAAAATAAAGACGAAATATTGGAATAATTAAAAAAGTAATGAATAATAAACTGAAATAAAAACAAATATGAACATAAATTATATAAACATTTCAAATCAATATACAAGTGCTAACGTAAACTTCTAAATGGAAAGTAATAAAACAGAAAGGAAATAGCACAATCAACACAATACTTACAGTAAAATTAAAGAGATAAAAAACTTAATTCTACCAATGGTAATGTCAAATTCTCAATCAAAATAAATAAAATATGAAAAATAGCATTAATAATTCAATGCTCGCTGTAAGATTAATTAGGATATTTCAAATGGTATTTTAATTCTTTATTCAGTTATTTAACTATCCATGTATGTATAAACTCATCTATGTATATATTCAGTTATTTATCTATGTATATATCGAAGTCTTTTGTTTTTAATTATGCATTTAAACAGCTATCTGTTTATTGATCTATCCATGTAAATATTTACCTAAGAATATATTTATCATTGTACATATTTATTTATATGTATAAATTGTATATATGTACTAGGCAAGTAGAAAGAGCGCTGGGCTAGAGGAAGAGGAGTCCACTCGGCTTCCATTTAAATCTAAGCAAGGAAATGTACAGCATCATGTTAGTTGAATGAAAGTGGAAGCGATTAAAATAATGACATAGGTGTAGATGAATCAAGCAATTTAAACTGAGCTTAAACTGTTTATCCCTTGGGATGTCGATCCATGATGTATCACATTTTTTTTCAGCGTCATTATTTAATTTTTATCGTAGAGATAGAGTAACTCGTTATTTGCGAACACTTTCCTGGGAAATATTATTGTGCAAGTACAATGAGAAGAGACACACCAACCAATCCACGCAAATATTACAGGCATAATTAAGTTGTTATTCCGAAATTAAACATAAATAATTACTCTACAAGTATGGCTTCGGATGGTATGGGAGGAATGCAACGTCACCCCATCTTTTGTTTCCTTAGTTCTAGCATCGAATCACCACGATAAGAACGCTTTTTAAAGGGAGTCGTAATGTAAACAAACGATACAGTTGAATATAAACAATCGAGGAGGACGAAGTCTTTATAAAAGCCATTGGAAATCTACTAAAATATCTCAAAAAATTCAAATCAAGACACCAACTTATTAATTGCTGAAACGTATGCAGGAAGAAGAGTAATGAAAATTAATTCTGTTCCTCTTTCGAAGACTTATAAACGTTGAAAATACGCTAAAATATTGTTAATTTTGGACATATGGGATGATGCCGTAAATTTACGAATTCTAGAACTGAAGAAAGAATTTAGAAAAGCCATTCTAAAAGACTAAATATATCTTCGGTGACATAATCTAAACTCTCATTTGATCTCGAAAGCCATACAGGAAAGAAAAATCAAGGTGCCCTTTAGATTGGATATGAATTCCATAATTTCGGTACGGTGGACGCGTGATGATACTTTGCAAGAAGATTAGATTTATAGGAATACCTACCGCACATTTTACAAAATACCTCTAATAGATGAGTAACACAAATATAATATTATTTGTACATTAAAAGACGCATTAACCACTCTCGAAAAATAAAATGTTAAAAAGAAAATTTAGACAGTATCTGCAGAGATAAATGAAGACAAATTTAGAATGAAACAGTGAATTTACTATTTATTGTAATCGCAACGGAGAGATTTATCCATTTACTTATTTCTTATCCGGAAAATTCTAATCGGGAGATGACACGGATGGCCCGGGAGAATCCCTTTTAAAATAGTACATTCTGGAAAACTTGGCACCCGAGTAAGAGCCATTACTTGAGGCATGATAATGTGTTTCTTGCTCACGACGCCAAATAAGGTCACTGCAGAACTGGGGCACCGGGGTTGGGGGCTGGTGGAAACCTTCCCAATCAAATGCAGCTGATGCGAGGTAAACCAAATGTTATCAAAGAAATAAAACCCTAATGAAAGCTGGTAATCACGAGACTGAACATATATTGGAAGATATTTGAAAAATAAACTGTCAATGCTCTTCAGAAGGCCGTTCTTAATATCTCATAAATTTGAGAGTCGTGAAAAACCAGATTTGGATATATAAGTAACCAAAGATGTATTACATAAGGAAAAGAGCAATACTTGAAAGAAAAAATAATAATTTCGTCAATTCATATATGTACTAGAGTTAAAATTAACTTCAAAAAATTCACACGCGTACCATTGTGTACTGCGTTTTCTTTGTGTTCAACAAGGGCAAGTTCCACTAGATATAACTGGAAAGCCTATTAAAAATATCTTCTGCGTTTTATAGTCCATAGGATCTCCTAATTTATTGCCAATCATTTGAATATACGAGAAAACACTAAGAACTTTGGGGTTACGATCGAAGTCGAAATATTACATATTTGGAACGAAATAAAATTTTGTGACGGAAGATATTTCTTATTTTAACGTACATTAAAATTGTCCTCCATTACATTATATTACATACATATTTATATCATCCAAACATCACATCGATTCATTCAGATATAGAAAAAAAACAACGTTCCAAGCCTTAACCATTCCAAGCCGAAAGCCATTTACCTTTCTGAAAACCAAATTAGGATAACGAGCGATACGGACTAAAGGCCGTGAAATATCAGCTAAGGAGTTTTCCCGAGGGAGAGGAGAAGCTAAAGGTTAGCATGGGAGCTTGATGTTAGCATCGATACATCAGTTGAGAGATTTTGGGTGTATAGAGTGCAAGAGGTGCTACAAGAATTGGGGAAAAAGAAAGAATTTGTAAATAAAACAAAAAGAATGATTGATTATTTACCCCGTTACTGATGTGATCGATCTAATATGGGGCCACATTTAAGCATAAATAGTCCGGTTTCTTAACTTACTTATAAATAAATTTATAATCGTTATAACTTTATCGACAAAGCTCTGAAGAAGATCTCGTGTACAGCGAAATTTACACGAAATGCCTTAAGGGTTTTAATGACTGTTTTAAGGAGTGATTTCTACTATTTACGGTTATAACCATCATCGGCCTATACCACTCTTTCAATGATACAAAACGTCAAACAATATCGTGCACTTACGTCATCACAATCTTAGATTCTGAAGTAACAAACAAGTGGATGAGTGTGATCCAGGAATTACATCAGTAATAAGAAGGAATTATGAAAAATTATAAGTAGGGGAGGATTAGACATTTTAAAAATGCAATATATTTTGCAAAACTGTTCCTAGGCCTGAGGTAATTTAAAATCTCTCCAACTGGATAAAAAATAATGCGCCAAAACCCTTGGAAGAGAATTCTACCGCTGTTCGGCGCAAGCATTCTGCACGTAACCAAACACTAAAATAAATTCACGTAGGAAATATAAGCCAAACTAATCAGTCGCATTTAGTCTGGTCATATTACATGAAAATTATTCGATTTTGCGTAAATAAATAGAAAAAATATGGATCAATCAACACTTTCCTGCAAAAAGGGCAGGAATTTACAAAGGAAAAATTTCAATTACGGCAATGAGTGAATGAAAATAGTAATAGAATAGTAAAAGATGAATTGATGAATGAGCAATTGCATATAGAAGAAGATTAATAATCACATTTAGTAACAATTAGATGAAAATCAACATTTACATACAACGAGAATCTCAAAAAATATTATTATTAACATTAATGGTTAAAATATGTGAAGTTTCATAACATATATTAACCATTAATGTTACGGAGTTTCACTATGTCAAGGCTGATTTCATCGATTTTATTTACAACTAATAAAATTTATTTAGGAAGAAGTAAAAATAAGAAAAGGTTTCAAAGAATAATTTGATGGCTGAAAAATAATCAAGGACACAACTGGAATTGAGTTTTAAGCTTTCCATTTAATTCATTTTTAGATGTCCTCTGCACGTTGACATGAGCTATAAACTTATGTTCTCAAACAAGGAGATAAGAGGATAAAACTCAATACGGCATCTCTTCCTTCAGAAAGAAGTGATATGTAATTTCAAGCATCCTCGCTTCGTCCTTCATTGTTGGTTCCAAAATAAATCTCTCTTTCATTAAATTGCAAACGTCATCTCGAACGAAGGAAAAACACCGGTACTTGATCCCTTGCAATATTTCCGTCGGAATCACCAAAGGAAAATAAAGCCGTTCCGCTAATTAGGCACCATGGTTTCATAATTCCAACCCCGCCGCTCAGATCGCCCAGACATCAAAAGACGCACGTGTGATGTCATTGGGGGATGCTAAGAAGTTAACCCAGAAAGCGATGTTGGTTCCGTTGGGAGAGATTTTATCGATTGTCTCTGTTCGTCCCTTCAAACATAAGTTCAACAATAAAGGGGAAAGCTAAAGGAGGGGAACGTGGAGTAGTTGAGCCAGCTGCCGATAGATGGAGGAGCGAACGGGCACAAGTAAAGGCGACGCGTGCGGAGCCGAGGAGAAAACCGAGGAACTATAGGTGGCCGCGAGTTGCTCGCTCTGCAAAGAGGGAGGATCCCCGTGCCATGCTCTCCTCGTGACACCATCCCCAATCTCCGAGGACGATTGTTCACGAGGAAGGACGGTAAAAAGGTAAGTGGCGACGGGAGAGAACCTCGATCTGTAGCGGAAAGTTGGATCACACAAAATCCTCGCCCACGCTCCTCCTGCAACTCTACAAGGTAATAAACGTTAACGAGGTTACCGTTGGCTAAAAGAGGTGCTGCCAGGTGAGGAGATGACTTTGGACGATTTGCGAGTGAGCTGTAAAGGAAACTGATAGAGGACAATTGGCGCAGCGCGGTGCTGGTATGTTTCTCCAACTTCCATCAGCTGAGAACCACGCGTGACATTGCTCCTACTGCCTGTATCGACCTGACAAAACGTCCCAACACAATAAACCAGCCGGATTTTGTTTTGCATGCATGCCTTTCACGGTAAACAAATATTTTCCCATGTGATCCACTCCATAAAGCTTTCGTCAACAATTTCTACTTTCGCTGCAGTGGTCGTGTAGTGTCGCTTTCAATTGTAAATTACCCTAGAATAGACGCATATTTAGGACCTTTTCCGAAACATAGAGCGTTTAAAAGAGCAGCTATGATTGCTACATTGGCGATGCTCATTTGTTAGCACCATGAAGCGTAATTCACCACGACCCTCAGCGTGGCGCCCATGTGCCCTTCGAGAAAATTCCGAATCCGACTAAGTCCGTCCTCCAAGAGCGAGGATTTTTTAAATCGCAAAACGAATCGAATCTGAAGAAAGTGCGTCCTCCGTTCGCACGAAAAATATCTCCGGCGGACTTCGTGAAAAGAACAACAAAGAGCGACAATCGCGCGGCATGAAAATTTCCGAGGGACACGAAATTACGGCCGAGGCAATGAAAAAAATTCCTGCACGAAAGCGCGATACAGGAAAGTCATTGTCGAGATCGCTCGATTAAAAAATATTGTCTGAGCCCTCTCCTTCTCTCTCATTTGCTCCCACTCCCTTTCTCTCTCCTCCGTACGTAAGAAAAACAGTATAGGAGGTTCTAAGCTGTGCCGCCGCTGCAGTGACGGCAGCGGACAGGCTTCTCGTATTGATCCGATGGCGCCGAAGCAGTAGTTGCAGGAGACAGAAGAAGGGGTTGGGAAACGTTTGGGTAGGATGGGCCGGGGAATGGCCGCAAATGGGATAGGGGTGGGGGCCGCGTAAGTGTGGAGGCGGGAGCAGAAAGAGGAGGAAGGCGGGGGAAGGGGGACCAGAGGCGCCGATCCCACCACCTGGTGCCGCATCCACGGACCACAGCAACGGTCCGAGCATCACACACGGTCGTCGGCTGTGGGGAAGGGCACGGTGCAGTCTAAGACGGCACTGCTGCACCAAAAGTGTGGAATGAGTGTGGGTCAGTGCGACGTTGCCCTATAGCAGAAGAGGAGCTACGTTATAGCTGATAGGTCAGATCAGAGATTTAATAACGAGATATGGAGACATTAGGCTCAACGAAACGCAACACTTTGAAGCATTCGTGACGTGAGGCCCGGAGATCACGGAGCGAGAAAGATCTGGAGTATAGGAAGATTTCCTGAATAGTTAATCGTTTGGAGTTGGGCAGGGGGAGGAGTTCGGTACACGGCGCACGATAAACCTCGGCGACATGTGATTACTTCAAACTCTTCGCCTTTTTCAGTGCATTAGATTAGATCGCCGAAAAATGCCAAGGGTTAACGGGAGTGGTTGAGAGCTCTTGAGAGATAGGGGTCATTAGGGTGCAGCACGGAGTCTTTTTGTTCCAACGTGTGACTCGGATTCAAGGTCAGAGGTAGGAAGCGTGATTGGCGGGTGCATGTAACATCGATCCATCGAATCGCCAGGCGAGAATTTGAACATCAGCTAAAGGGAAGCGGCCGGCATCCGAGATGCCGAAGCACGTGCCTCCGGAGGATCTGCTGATACCTCCGCAGGACAACCGCATATGCGGCACGATATGTGTCTGTCAAATGACAGCCGTATTGAGCAGCGTGGCTTTGGTCTACTTGTCTGTGGCCGTATATATGCCATCCATGCGCGCCTTTAAATCGGGTTTCGACGAGACCCCGGTAATGTGCACGACGACGAGGGCCGTTCTTCGGGGCGCGGATAACTGCGAGTGGGGGTCGTGTGGAGAGTGGTGCCTTTCCAAAAGTGGTGGGGGTGGCGGTGGTACCTGCTGGCAGATCTTCGTCACCCTCCGACGCAACGGTAGTCACCTATTGTTTCAAAATTGTACTAACGCCGCGACAAAGACTTGTTTCGGTATCGATACCGAATCGGCCCGAAAGATGCGGTGCATCGCGGACGAGTGCCGGAATCTCACCGGTACCTTCAACTGCACCGAAGGGATGTGCATCAACATCACCGATGCATTCGAATGCGTGTTTCTCCGGCGACCCCAACCTGCTGCCCTTCCTTCTCCGGGGACGGAAATAGAAGGGGGAGGGGGGACGGCAATGTCTCCGCTGGCATTCCCCGACGAGGAACCACCTTCGAAATGCAGCGGACGACGAGGAAAGATCACTTGCATTGCCCTCGATGGACTTCAGCAGTGCGTGAGGGGAACATGCGTCAAGATAAGACCGCCTTATAATTGTGATCGACGATGCGTGGATATACCGACGAGGAATAAAAACGTCATACTTTTAAGCGGTGACAAGGTATATCTGTCTAGGTGCACGACGGCGGTTCTAGCACACCCAGAGCCTAAAGAAGAAGAGGAAGAGGGAGAGGAAGAGAAGGAAGAAAAGGAAGAGAGCGAGGAAAAGGAAGAAGATGACGAGGAAGAACCGGAAGAACCGCGGCATGGACCCGTCGTTTGGAGGTCCTCCACCAACCCGGACGACATACTATTAGTTTCCTGCCACACGGTCATCAATACCACTCGCGGGGTGGAGGCCACCGACTGTATCAACGGCTCTCTTTTGGAAAGATCACGCCTGGCTGACCTTACCAACTTCACCCATCTAACCTATCTGAGCGCCTTTTATGAGCGAGCACTTGATGAAGGGGACGAGACCGGGAGGATTCCAATAGCTCCAGCAGAAGCTCGATTGATTATCGCCAACGAGTCGCGCCTATTAATAAACCTCGAGGGTTGTGTCAACACTTTGAGAGATGAATGCAAGGAGTTCATCAAAGAGTACGGTAGGGACGGCACAGATCACAACGCCCGCGCCCGATTTCCGTGCTTTTTCTCTCCCGGAGAGGCAGAATCGGAGGCTGCAGAAGGAAGCGACTTCTCCACCACTGCCGTCGCGCGCTTCGATCTCGCGGCGACCTACCGGGAGTTCCTGGTCGCTGCACTTTTGCCATCTGTGCTCTTTGTGCTCAGCTGCTTCACGCTACTTCTTTGCCAGCGCACTGTGGCCGTGGGCGATGACGCCCGAATGCGCTTCACGGGATGTGCCAATCTCATAAGTGGCACTAAGAACAGCACCGGAGAAGAACCGCCCCCGGAGGTAGTCAACACCGGAGGAGAAGCTAAATGCTCCCCAGGAGAATCGGTGGCTGTGGATATGGCAGATTCAGGAGCAAAGAGCAAGACGGTGGAGGAAGAGGAAGAGGATGAAGAGGAAGATAGGGCAAACGGTGATGGAGGAGGAGGGGGGACAGGGAGGCCTTTCTGAGATCAGTCACGTAAGTAAATGCGCGGAAAAGAGAATAGAGAAAACGGTGACGTATTGGAGGAAAAAGAAATATTTCCTCCTACGTTATGAAAATTCTGTACGAGGGATGAACTGCAATTTAGTCCTGGTCCAATTTATTAGAACGAAGTACTACGTTTGGGTCGCGACAAGTTCCGCAAAAAAGATTTGATAGAAATTAGTTTTTAAATCCAGCACTGATATGTTAGGTGTAGAAGTAATTATATTTTTTATCTCGATGGTCAGTTAAATATTATCAAATCGTAATCGTGAAAGAGTAGCATCATTAAACTCCATAAGCTCTCAGAGAATTCTACCCTGAACACGACCGAGCAGTAGTTCACCAGATGAAAAACGGAGTGCACGAAATTTCGACCGCACTCGTTCGATACACGATTCCCGATTTAGATTTTGCGAGGAACTCTCACAGCTTGACACTTACGAAATGAGGACTGGTCGAAAAAAGTTATGCCCTGAAAATTTCGCGAACATTCCAAATCTGCGGAATTATTTCGCCGATCGAAAATAACCCATGAGTGGTCGTTTAATCTTCCAGGTAGGTCGTGGAAAGCAATCAGGAGACGATCACCATTATGGGAGATCGCAACGAGCGATTTGAGCCAATGAGGCGAGGATTGGATAATAAAGGGTGCGCAAGAACCCTCTGATAAGGATGAATGGGGGTGAAGATGAGTGAAACAGGGTCGAGCGGCGCGTCTTAGAGGGACGAAGGAAAGAGGGGAGGAGATGAGAGGGAGAGGCCGAATCGATTCCACGCGTAACGCCACTGCAGTGTTCCCTCCTTCGCCCCCTGTCCCTTTCGCCCCTTCCCACCGATGACAAAGAAAACTCTAAGAGAAGGGCCCCTGGATTTTATTGCCGAGGGGAGGAAATACGCGGAGAGGAGGAATTTGCTCTCAGCTGCTCTTTCGTGGGTTTCTATGACACACCTGGGAGATCTTCACTCCAGTCGCACCTCAAATCAAATAATTCAGTGTTAGGTAACGGCAGATCATGTTTGGTAGGATGATTACGGGTTTCTTAATGCCGCGATCGAACACAAACATAAAGGATCATGCAGGATTAGGGAAAAGAAGCTTATAAAAGGATTCCAGCACGCTAGAAAACCTACTATCACGACCGACTTAATTCGTTTGATCAGCGTAAATCTTCGGTTGTACAGGAAACCCATGAACGCGATGAGGAGTAATGCTATTATTTGATGGATGAAATTTGTCGAGTTAACAGTGACAGGCAGTTTTTAATACAATTTTAAAAGGAAGACATAAAATGAAAGAGATAACAAGTTCTTATTTAAAGAGCATGGGAGGGAAAAGAATACTGCATTTCTTCTTCAAATAGAATTGTGACATATATGAGCTACGTACTTCATAGCTCTATATGAATATTCCCCGGGTTTACCTCTCGGCTTTAATGTAGTTTAAACTGTCGCAGACACGAAAAGTTTCGATTCCGGAAATATTCTGGAGCCCCTCTTATGCACAGACACATGGTCGTACCCCAGTATTTTGCCGCTTGTGGTGGGTTGAAATGCAGCACCTTTTATTTCCCTTCCAATCCAAATAAGATACATATAGATGAAACAATTCAAAAAGGAAAAAGAGGAGAGACATTTTCTAACTGAAATTCAACATTATCTTCTAAATTACAGGCCTAAAATAAAAAATCAATATTAAAGAATTCACGAATATACATCAAGTTTTCAATCTAAAAAAAATCGTGGATTTTAGTGAGAAGACATTGCTTCAGATTTAGTTTAACTAATTTCGACAAAATTCATTTAAAATGGCTAAGACGCAAACGTAAATCCTTCACACAGAATATACCTCACTGTAGGCGGCCAAATCCTTCGGTACAACCAAATATCTATATTCAGTGAGTTTTTATGTAGCATCAATAATATAAATTTACTTTTATATTCATACCTACATAGATCTATTTCCGGAATACTTCCAGACATCTGTAACCAAGTTATAAATGTTCTATTTTTAGTGGGTCAAACTCTCTTTACATGACATTTTTCCTGCTAAATGCCTTTTTCCTTGATCTCAACAAACCGTTCTCTTCTTCGTAAATTCCAGGACCTTTCTTTTAACGTATTGCTGTGTTTTCAATTGCATCAATCTAAGGCAACATATTTCCTCAACATTACTGTTCATCTACTGTCCTATTTTCAATTTCCTTATTCATCTTTTCTCTCCTTTCCTACATATTCAAGGCATTGTTGTAATGTCTACAACAGACTCTCCTTTTTAAGACTTACAGTCATTCAATGTCCTTCTTTTTCGCAATGCAAATATCACTCTTTTGCAACTAAACGCCTAATAAAATCAACTTAATCTTTTTCATAGATTTAGACGTATAAATTCCTCCCATTACATGATTAAACTTCGCCAACAATTTGTAGATAATCGAAAATGTTTAATAATCTAATTCAAATTATTACAATAATTATGGCAATTGAGTATTACCGAAACGATGAAAAAACGTAAAATATGATAAAGCACATCCATAATATAAATTTACATTTAAAGCTATCTCATTTCTCAAAGCTTTATATTAAATAACAGAGCAAATAAGAAAGAGCAATCCCATTTAAAAACTATGTTTGAAAGATATAGCAAAAAGGCACTTACACTCACTCACTTACACTTACATTCCGACAAGTGAAATATGCTTTCTAATACCACAAAAATTTTTATTGGCACCTATTTTTATCTAAACTTATACTACACCAGGTTGACAATTTCCAGGTGTAAATGAAGTTGGTCGCCAGTAAAATTTTCTGAGAATATGCAAACTTTATCCACTGCCTGATTATAGCACCTTTCCACAAGTTCCACATGATCATACAAAAAAATAAGTGCGAGCTTTTGGAAATAGTAAGTTAATTGGCGATTAACTACCAGCATTTACTTAAGAGGAATTACTTTCACTATTTTAATGATAAGAAATGTTCTTCCACAAGCAATGTTCTTCCAAGCAACAAAATACTACTACCAAATCTATTTCAATTATCTGAAACGAAGATATGCTGGCATACCTTCAGTTCAACACGAAAAGAGTTTTGGACTCAGAATTTCTCTTCTATTTACAGGGAACATCTTAAAATATCTCATGAAATAATTTCTAGAACTTAAATAAGTTAGATACTGATGGCATAAAAATATACATTAAATAAATTTAGAGACTTGACTCTATAATAAATGAACGATCCAAATTTAAGTTAATTCTAATTGATGAGATTAAAATTCAGAATGTTGAAAACAAAACAATCTTGCTCGATGAGTGATGTGAATGAACCAGAACCTATTTAAATTTTGTTTACATTTTATTGGAAAGCGAGGAGTTCCCTATATATTCTAGTGAACTATTTAAATGTATAAATTATTGATTAAATATATTATCAATACTTTGTATATTATATACATTTTAACATATTATCAATTTATATTTGATTACATTCTATTTTGTCATCTCGCATCAACAATGACTAATTTTAATCTTTCATTTGCAGGTTCTCAGAACTATTATTAGCAGTCACATTGTAAACAAAAACCAAAATAAATAATACTCATACTTTCTGTCATCAACATTAATTGCAATTATTCTTCCTAAGAATTTGATTACGAAACAATCACAAATTGAGGCTGAAAAAAATCATGAATTCGTTTGATGTAAGCCATAATGTTTACACAATTAATTTAAAATATCTTCATGAAAAATGTTCTACTCTTAATTTAAATTATTGAAATTATCATTATTATTCCTTGGAATCCAGCCGCACGGCTCTATTAATTCACCTTTCCCTAACCCTCGTGATTTCCTATGGGGAGTTAACCTCATAAGAGCGCTTTCGTGAGTTGTCTCTCAGAGCCATCTGTCGGCAGTTTCTGCCACTAAATGCGGAGGCTGCTCGCCTTGCTCATAAAAGCTTTCCCAAACTGTGAAAGGGACGCGGCAATGAAATTATCATTAAAATTTCGATTTATCCTTTCCAAACCCACTGCTGAAAAGCAAACTACTGATTGTCACAACAGTATTGTGAAGGATATTGTATTGTAGCCGTAAGACCTACCCTTTCCTTAAACAATAACATCTATATCGATGAAAGTATTAACAATATCTTCCTGTTACTTCTTAATACTTTCGTATATATTTTCCTTGATTGAAACTCTGATATTTTATATTCGAAATATAAAATATTAATTCGATTCACGCTCACAACGTGCACAATAGATCCATTTTCTTCTTTAACTAAGACACTAAATAATTGAAAATCTTTCCCCAATTTTTATAACAGTTACTGCTACTCTTACTTATACATAGTTCATTGCTAACTTTTCAATTTCTATTAACATACTAAAAGATGTTTGAGAAGAAAAAACGATAGAAAAGGAAAATAGCTAATACGCTAGAAAAATTATACTAATTATCTCATGAAAATTCTACAGAAGTTGCAAAATATCACTTCCTAATTATCAATCTTGCCTTATTTTGGTTTATTCGATGTGATTCTTTTGGAAATAGGTCTTTATGGGCTAAAATCTTTCTCTTATTTCTTAAACAAAACTTCCTTGTGAAAGCGCAGCAGGATAATCAGAGTGATATATTATCAAAATCTATCATGCATGGTATTAGAGCTAGTGTTTATTATTAATTAGATTAAATAATAATGTGTGACTGCTGTTATACAATAAATATTTATTCATACTTCTTTTACCTGGTGACCACATTTTTGCCTTTTAAAATATTTCAATATGTATGGTGCCATCGTATCTATATATTTTATGATAATATTCATGCTCTTGTTTGAAAGACTAAACTTCTAAACTAAACTATTCTTTCTTATGACTAAAATTTCATTTCAATTCCAAATGTGTCTAGTTTTGAAAGACTATTAATGGCAATCGATTATGCGAATCAATAGCTACAAAACATTAAGAGCTCTAAATAAAATTTCTCATGAAATCAAATTCGGAAAAATATGAAATCCTATTAATTTCCATCATAACATAAGGGCTACGGAACAAATTTACTCATCCATCCCTCCAAATCATCTTTCAGACTATCAGCTTTTAAAATTGCAACCTCAATAACAATTTTGAAGGAACTTAACAAAAGCTCATAGTTTATAACTCACATGGTTCCTAATATTCGATATCATTCCGGTTGAAAGGCATCATTAGATAAAGAAAATTGAAAAAATTCACGAACAAATTTTTTAAGAAAATATAAGAATATATAGGCAGCTTAACGAAAATATAAAAATTAAGAATTATAAAGGTGAACGAGACATGTTATCATAAATGTTTTTGTTATACGCATACGTGCATATTTCTTTTGTTACCTAAAGACGTATATCGTTGATTGACCGACTCCTTTTTTGATGGAAAAGTGAAAATTAATGAAACATAAGCCAAATGCTTGTTCATTCCTAGTCAAAATTCAATAAGGATGATCGATCCTTCGGTAAGTCGCATCAGTGTCACATACAGAGCTCAATGAATTTCAATAGTGAACGTTTTCATTAGGAGTATATCTAAAATGTTACACAAATCCTTTAAGAATTTATTAATTTAGAACAAAAGCTTTCAAGGATTTTAAAATCATATCAGAGAGAACATTATACTTTGCTGCATTGTTCACCTCCAATCTACTATTCTAAACCTAGCAATAGAAACTCTAAATTTCCTCTAAATCTTAACTGAAAACAGAACACGAGACCGACTTGCGTTCGCACTTAAATTTAACGCTAATTTCAATCAGATGGAACGAGGAAATGAGGCGGAGATTTACTTGAAACATTTTTAACAAATCAATACCCAAATCAATGCCAAAAATTAGCTTCCAAAAAAACTAAAATATCACTTAGGCAAAAAATTGAAAAGCGAGTATTTTCGGAGTCGTTCTCCGATAACCTCCGGTCTGCACCACCCACGTCAAAAACAAAGTACCGCGGACTGTCTGACGCGAATCTCGCATTACCCGGCATAAATAATTAAAGCCTAAAATCGCTTAACCTTTCCCTTTCTTGCACGACGTCTGCAGATCGATGATTCCCTCCCCGCCCCTCATCCAAATTTCAGCCGGGAAAAAACAAAAATAATACCCATCCGTCCACACCCTCCGAGGGAATGAGGCATCGCGGTTCCCTCGTGGACAGTCCGATCAATTTTCCGTAGTGTGGCTGACTACTTCATGGATTAAACATCTAAACCATTGTCTGCCCACAGGCGTTCCTCTCCTGCAGTCGGGGCCGAGCTGCAGCAGCAGCAGTCTCACTGGGAGCAGCGGAGGTCTTCGCCGCTTCCACTTGCCCAGCCCCGGCGCCTTCTTACACTCCTTCTCGAGACGCTGAGAGACGAAAGTACGGACACCGACTGGTGTTTTACCACGCGGAGGCGAAGAAGAGCGAGACAACCGCTTCTTTACCGCCACCGAGACGCAGGCACGGCGGCGGTGGTCGCACCTCAGAAAGCAGCACCAACATCACCCGCGGAGCTTCGCCACATCATTCGTTCGAGTATATCTTTGGATCTCTCCTGATTTCACCGCTAGTTCTCGATCCACTTAGATTGCCTCACACGCGCCTCGTACTCATGAGGTCGACTTGATTCCTAATTAGCACGATACTACCTCACCCCCCCCTTAACGACAGAAAGAGAGAAACTCCTCCAAGAATACATTAAGTAGTGTTTCCAACCCGGTCATATATAAAATATCATACGTCCCCACCCTCTCCCCCGTCCCCAGCAGCGTTCGGGAGTGGTATAAAGCGAGGCGGGGCACGGAGGCTTGCTTCAAAAACATTCAAACTAAGGCCCCCGTGGCTGCGGAGGCGGAGAAAGAGGTGGCTGGTTGTGAAGACTCAAACGATTCGTACACGCGGGAAGCGCATGAGAAGAGTTTAAATGTCATCGCCTATTCAATTTCAGGAGGGGAAAGCGTTATCTGACAACGTCAAACAATTAATAAACAAAGAACTTTTAAATTGCACCAACAAACTGCAACTGTTTTCGATGAACTGTGACTATCTCTTTCATATCACGGCTTAAAACACGAGGGAGAAGATCACTGCCGAGGCACGTTTTCTTCCCGTCCAAAACCCTTGTTTTGTTCTTTAGCTTCAGACACTTCGTGCATGGGTAATATTAGCCTGAGCGCCACGTGCAGCGGTCGTGATTACCTTTTAGCTTGCGTTAAACTAAGCCGAAAGCGTCTTTAAATAATTATAGGTGGCCAGCCACGTAACAGTGTTATATATCTATTACTCTCCCATGGAGTGAGAAACCTAACATTTTAATATAAGTGGCACAAGTACCCAAACCATAGCATGAGGCACTGCAGAAGAGTATTTTTATCGTCGCGAGCATAAATTATAAAATCCTCTCGTCTCCAAAAAAGTTAATAATATTTACGGCCTATGTGTATATCCTCTCCACCTTCCGTGTGGCACGCAAACTAAAATGGCCGAGTAGCGGCGCGAGGTTTGGCAAGCCGCTCGCTCGATATAGGGCGTGGCAGGTGGGCTCTTTGAGGACGAGGTAGGCGAGGGCGGCGAGCTGTCTTCGCGCGGCGGTCCGGCTGCCGCCTTCCGGGGCTTCCCGTTAGGTTCGGAGCCAGAAGAGTGGATGGACATGGAGCGACAGGCCATCATGGGCTCGGAGGCGGAGCTCGCCCGGGACGACGGGGCGAGCAGTCCCGAAGGAGGGAGTGGGAGGTCGTCGACGTGCGGGAGGCCGGTGGTGCCAGAGGTACCGCCTGAACTCATAGTTCCATTGGCTGAGAAGGCAAAATTCTACGCCTCGTTGTGCCTCGGTACCACCGCCATCCTCTCCGCCTTCGCCTTCCTCTTTCTCATCCCTTTCGTCGTCGATCCGGCAATATCCACCATCTTGTCCGAATACGAGCAGGAGGCTGTTACGTGCGTCACGTCCAAAGTCACCTACGCCGAGGGACTGCGGAATTGTTCGTGGTCGTCTTGCAGAGAGGGCTGTACCACCGCTGCCCTCCGCTGTCATCAAATACTCGTCAACTACTCCAGGATGCCTTACAGCGAAAGTCTTCGCCGGATGGAGGAGATGGAGAGTAGCACGAGGAGGCGGAGGGAAGCTCCCTCTCCGCCTCCGTCAACGGCGCTTCCAGGAGCTGCGGAGTTGCCGGTGACCGAGAAGCCGACACCTGTGGAACATCCAACGCCCCCCAAGAGCCGAAAGAGACAACCTCATCCTCTTGGGGGTAAATCCGTGACGGCACTGGTAGAGGCGCCTCCACCTCAACCCAAAGCGGAGGAGATCGCAGCTCCGGAAGAGGCAGCCACCCAACTGGCGCCATCGACGGAAGGAGACGAAGAAGAAGAGGAAATAGACGAAGGTGGGGGTTTTCTCGAGTGGGATGTAGTGGACACGAGGTTCTTCGTCAACACCGAAGGATGCGGTTACCCTCCCCGAGTTAACTGTTCTGTCTTCGCAAAAACTTATAGAATGGACCCGAACAGGGACCCTTCGAAACCGAAGATCTTCCCCTGTTACTATAGTCGCACGTACCCGGAGAGGGTTGTAGCCAAGTACAGCTCGGAGGAGAACATCAGGCATCTGGTGCTCTCCCTAATAGTGCCCAACATCCTATTTGTCGGCTCTATCGCCATTTTATCGTACTGGTACTGTCCGGGGTGCTGCGGCAGAGGGAGGGGGGAGGGAGTGGGTTCCGTGGTAGGCTCGGTTGCCTGCTCCCCGGTCTTGGGTTCGGGTTCAGGGGGCAGCTTGCGGCGTGGGAGCGGAAAGAGCCTAAGAGGAAGTTCCAGCACGGACAGGTTGCCCACGAAAGAAGAGTAAGTATCAGCATCGTTCGCTTTTTGATGTGCTACTATTCGCATGGTTGAGATTCCTTAGCTGTCTTTGCTCTGGGAGCGATGCACGAGCTGTGGGTAGACCTAATAAAAAGATGAGATTGGGTGGGATATTTTTTTAAGAGGGGGATGAATATGAGAGATGGAGGAGAAAGAGTTTTGAATTTGATGGAGGAGAAAGAGTTTGAGCTTCATCTAGAGCTTGCTGTAGAATACTATCATGGTTATCGCCGGTGATCTCTTTGAATGATTTTTCCCATTGATCTTCTCAAGGAACGGTTGTTGAGTAATGGGTAGTAAGAACGGTTGCTTGATGGATATAGCAAAGCGACCTGAGAAAAATTAATGAGCCTTTTTCCATCCACCTTGTGTACCTGTGATAATCTGTAGGAAATTTCCGAGTACGTTTAGTTGGTTCGCTTTATTTGTCTGTTGGCAAAGTGCATGGTAAGCCAAGCATTGGTGTCATTATATCTCGTAGACGCAAGTATGTATGTGCATTTAACTGCAGGCATGGCATATAGGAAAGTGGGACTGAAAGGGAAAACATTAAATAATGCTTTATTATGATTAAAATCTATGGTATCTCTTCAATCTACACATATCATTATACTCGATGTAGAAGAACTTCCATTTAGTTCAACTGTATTAAGTTAATCTATTTAAAAAATCGAAGTTTATCAATTGTTAAAATTTACAGCATAATTTGTAAATTAGATTATTTTAATCCGCTACTATGCCTTTCGAAATTATAGACTCGACAATAAAAGCAACGTATCAATTTTTGATATACGCATTTCCTAGATGCACACAGATATACTCGCAATTTCTAATTCAAATTATAAAAATTTAAACTTCACTTATTAACGAAAACAACAGATTTACTTATCTAACGGAAGGAGCAAAGACATAGAATTCAGGGCGAATAAATTATTCACATTATGACGTTCTTCAAACGCACAATTAATTGATAAAATGTAAGATTTTTATACGTAGAAAAGAAAGAAAAACGCAATAAAGCCAGCATCTTAGACCTAGAGTTCAAACAGGTTCGATAAAGAAACCACAGACGGTTGACCAATCGGCAAAGAAAGAATGGTGTGATATGAGATCCGTTATGCAGAGTAAATTGTATATGGCTATATTTTTGAAAGAATTTGGGGTATTCGCGATAAAAGTAGTGGTAGCACAAGATCTTGGTATACGTTCGATCAAAAGTTAGAGTAAAATTACGCAAATGGAGCTGTGGAATTACAGTGAATTTCAATGGTGTTGTTACCTGGAGGTAATAAGGTAATCAATTGAGATGTTGCAAATAACAGCAAGAAATGGATAAGTCACTGAGGGTATCATCTCAACTGGCAAGTCGGAGGACCATAACATAAACCACAAAAATTAAACATATTTCCCTTTCAAAACTACTTACCCTGCTCATCCGCACGAATCTTGGCATAATTATCCCATTTTTTTTTTGTTCTGGAATTTACAGGGGCTCCGTCCGCTTAAGGAAAAATACGCGTGTCGGAATGAGTGCAAGTCTGAAATAAGCATCGCTCGTGTCCCTTGATTATGTACTGAATGTCTGCATTTTTTATGTCTGTTAACAAAGGCGGTCCCCCTCTATCCCACCTCTGCCACAAAAAAATGAGATACGCGGCTGAACTGTAATGCCAATGTGTGTATGTGTGTGTTTACTCTAACACAGAGATATTGATGAGGAAGACGAAGACGACGAAGAATACTGACTATCAGAGAGAGACTGCAAGACGACCACGTGGTCGGGTGCCTTTCCGAAGAAGAATGGACTGACGATGAGGGAGCCGCCAAACCTTGTTCGAAAACAGAGATCTAATAGTGCCATATTCTCGCCATAGTTTCAGCACACTCCAGAAAAAAAAGACACCTAAAAAAGCTTCGAAACAAATACTCAATTTCCTTTTTAAAAATAATTCCCAAGACATATTTTTCAATATAATATTTCTTAGTAAATTCTCAGTGTGTGTGTACTGGGCATGATGATATTGCTATTTTGACGAACAATCCTTTTATAAAGGAATGCTTCGCCATTACTCCTTAATAAATGCACTCAATAACGCTGACTCAATATGAAATATCAGAGTTGGCTATTACTGCTCATTTGGTATGCTCGAAAACTGATTCAACCGAGTAGTTTCAAATCATTCACTTTTATTCAGCATGTTCTCTATTGTAGGTATAGCCATTTCTCTTATACATAAAACAATAACCGTTGTAGATTCTTAGCTAGCATTTATAGACCACAACTGAAGATTGTTTTCTTTTAGTTTGTGTAATAGAAGCTGTGGAAAATTTCCGTACATACATCAAATGAGAAAGACGAGGTGCATGATCTATTTAGACTTAATAATCTTTTCTGCAAGTAAAATCATACAAAGCAACAAACAAACTAAGTGCCATAAATATTTCACAACAATCAATATCATTATTGTTATCCTTCGTTGAAATATTCTACCTATACTAAGCCATATTGGTTTTTGTTCTTGAAAATTATTAAAGTTTAATGTTATTCAAAAGAAATTGTTATGTTACAATTTGAGTTACGAAATAAATTACTTCAGTGTTATAAATTGGTTGTTATTTAACCCTCTCACTTATACTATATAATGAGTGATCCATAAATGTAGGCGAGGTTGTCCGGTACACGACATGTAACGTGATTTTCAACGTTTTGAAGCAGACTGGTCTTTTCTCACGCATACTGGCTTTGAATTTTTCAGCGTGGTTTGGGAACATGCAAGAGATCACGCAACATGTCATACCTTTCATCCATTTGATCTAGGAAGAATTAAAATTATCACAAGACGGGAAAAATATTAATTATGAACTAGATACTAACACATTAAAAACAAACTTCCCCGTAAAATATACTGACAGGATTAACTAACATCAGTAAGTGAAGTGGAAAAGGTTAATACGAAAATCATCTAAAATACTACCATGTTAGAAAAGTTAACTAAATATTATGATAAAAATTGAAGTTAAAACTATAAAAATGAGCGACATTATTAAATAATATTCAAATAAAAAGTTTCTGTAAATAAAATTTAAGGGAGAGCTATGAACGATGAAAAATGAAGCAAAGAGTGATGTAATTATCAGAGTACATACAATGATAAACAACTATTTTCATTCGTATGGGCATGAATATATTTTTCTAAAGAAAGAAATTAATGAAATGTAAGCACGTAGCACGCATTCTGATACATGATTGCACATGAGAGATTTTATTCATCAAGGTAGTAATGAATCTTTAAATCTATAGAATTATATGAAATAGAGTACACTTCATTTATTATATA
>KZ308159.1:327039-402309 GCA_000376725.2 Ladona fulva
TGGACTGCGATTAATTATTTATTGGAGGTATAATTCATTTATTTCTCTTTTGATTCTTACACGAGAAGAGTGCGCTAAATGTTTCTACATATATAAATGCTTTGTGAATTTAAATTAGAACAGAATTAAATTCAAGCAGTGATCAGGATTTATAAAACATAAACGTGATTCAATAAGAATTAGAAGAAGAAATAAAAATCAGGTCAGACGTTGTATTTGTGTTTCCCATTGCGTCTATAATGGTCACTTTAACGAAACAAAGAGATTAGTTTTTTTTTTTAAGAAGCATTCCCATAAAAGATAAAAAGAGTATTTGGAAATTTAATAATACGGAAATTAAAGATTAAAACGTATCTGAATGCAATCATTATAAAACAACTTAAGTTTGAACATATTTATACCCTGAATTGCTAATATCTCCAACGTCAGAAAAGGAGAAACAGAAATAGAAATACAATTACAAAATCTCCAGTAGCGACCTTCGACTATTCTCAAAATTTCCCAAAGCTCTTAGTAAAAAGATCGAGAAAATTATTATCATAACTAAGATAAGATTTGGGTTCTCGACGATCGTTTATCCAAACTGTCACACAAAGAATCTCGTTTAAACCCGATTATATCGACAGAACCACCTTCGCGGAGGCCTTCAAGAAAAGAACCTCTCAAAAACAACGCAATATTCATAATTTAATCTTCCCCCGAGTACGCAAATATCTCGCTAACTGACGGAAACAAATGAAAACGGCATGAATATGCATACGCCCTCCGCGATCAATAATTCCTCGAAAAAGTCACCTATCTTAAGCACCGCACGCACCGGCTCGGCGGCCCTCTCAAGTGGGGCAGACGATAAAAATGCTAACTTTCGCGAACAACAACAGACCCGGTTTGAGGAAAAACAAAAAATCCGCCGACATCAAACGAGAGAAAAAGGAGGTTTTTCTCCATTTGATCGGTAGCGACATCTTCGATAGAGCTAAGAACTGCGAGCGATTCCCGCGCATGCCCACGAGTTCGGGAGCCAATGGTTGCGTGGAACAATGGCAGCAGAGGGGAGGCGCCAGGGTCTTCAAACGCACGCGGGGGTGCGATGAGGTGGAGAAGGGGTTTTTAGGAATCGTGGGAAGAGTGGAAAGAAGGAGATCGGCGGTGGAGGAGAGGTGCGGTAGGGGAGGGCGTAAGCCTTCGCGTCGGGGTCAGTCGGCACTTCGTTGGACGCCATCGTACGCGCCGCACGCACCAGGATTCGACCCTGGCGACAGGTTGGTAACACACACAAGCCTCTGGGCCCTCGGATACCCTCGATCCGCTTGCGAGGGCGTAGAAAATGGGGAGGAAGAACAAGACTCGTTTGGTCCCGGAGCAAGACCGCCGGATCTGCGGCGGGATATGCATTTGCCAGCTCACCGTGGTACTCAGTATAGTATCCCTGGTCTACCTCTCCGTCGCGGTGTACATGCCATCGCACCGGGCGTTCAACTCGGGTCTCGACCCGACGCCTTTCACCTGCAAAACGGTTTACACGGGACAGCCACTGACTTCCTGCGCTTGGGCCTCTTGCGGAGAATGGTGCCTCACAAAGACCTCCGGACTATGCCCACAGGTGAGTAATGGTTCGCAGGGAGGTAAGTAACCCCTTGGATAAAACCCGGGGACGGAAGCGGGAGCTGGGACAAAATCGTGGACCTCGGAGTTACATATCTCGCCAGTTTGAATTTTCTGTAAAGATCGCGTTGAATAAAAACAAACCCAACCATCCTCACCGTTCACTTCTTTCACTCAATCCTCGCAACCAAGCGCTATTATTTCCCGCTCACACCCACCTGCCCATTGTTGTCGTACCTCGCTCTTGACCAAACTCCGCCGATTCCAATTTACGCGCTATCTTGTTATTTCTAAAGGGTGCAATTACCACCACGATGAGTACGCGAGGAATAATATTGTCCCGGAAGGAATTCTCGAAACTTACACTAGTCACTTGAGCCCTAGAAGCAAAAAACCCTCTCGCTATAAACTTTCCACAATAAATCTCCCTTTACCCTTTACCCCAAACTGTCATTAGTGTCACCCTCTGGGATTACAAGGGAAACGTCTCGCATACGATGTTCTTTTCCCATCTCTCTACGATCTCCCCCACTTCGACTCCACTTTCCGTATCTCTCTCGCCCTGTAAACGTTCTGTGGCTATATCCCGTTACCAGGCACAACAAGACCAGTAACCAACCGAATAGTGCGCCTAACGACTCGTGCCCGCCGACTGAATTGAGGGGGGAATCCAACGGCATAATTAAAAAATCATTCCTGAAAATGACGGCAAAATTACGAACAAGTCATGCCCAATGGCTATGCGTTGTACGAAAGATTCGATACATAGAATTCTCATCTCCGGTATTGACCTACCCCGAATTTAAAATAAGCGCCCCCGAAACTTAATTATGCTCGGGCCAGATTGGCCGCACGCAGCTCCTAATAGGCCATTTATTCAAGTCGATATCTCTAAAGTAGAGCGTTTTTAAATGGTTCCCTTACATTATCTCAACCTTCTACGATTACCATTAATATTGGGTCACGTCAGTCAGTGTTTTCTCGGACTAGTCTAGTACAAAGGCCAAGCAGGCTTATCTTCATATTTAATCCCCCTCGACAAGGAGTTTGAGTTATTTCTAAGTAGGAGATTGTGAATCAAAAATTCCTTCGAGAACTTACGACAAATTATTTCAGAAATACATAACAAGAGTTACAGCAGCTGTATAAAATATCGGTGTATTAGCGATATAGTTTTAAACTTCACGTATAATTTAATAAAACCTAAGATGGTTACGCAACAGTGAAAGACTCGCAATTTCTCTTAGGGGATTTCCTTCGGAGAACTTGAGCCATTCCTTGCTTTTGAAGAGATTCTTTTTCTAGAAATAGACTGCCGACGGGAAAATTCACAAAAGGAATTTAAAAGAATATGAATGACAAAACTTCTCATTTCGTAAGGATTGTTTAATCTAGCGATTCTCTAAAACGTTAGCGAAAAGTCTTTAGGATGCCATTAAATAACAGATCTCGTGATAGGGCGCAATGATACGAAGGTCGGGCACACATGTACCTTCATTCCCTTGGGAAGAAGACACGTTCAAGAGATTGAAAACGTGCTTGGAGACAGGCGAAGTAATCTTGCTTGATTGCGTTGTCAATTTATGGGCTCCTAGGAAAATAGTTCAAAGAAAGGGGAGGAAATTAACTTTGCACGTAGAGGAGTACGCCGTGAAAAACCCAAATGATAAACGGGGTTGGAAATAGTTAAAGGAGATACAGACGTAATAACCCATAACATATGATTACCTCAAATGACTAACGCTCCTTTCATTCCTAATCCACCCCGTTTAACTACGATCAAAATTTAGGTCATAAAAAATCGGCGGGATAATCATAAATCTCAACGCAATTTTTATTGCAGGTATCAAACTCGAAAATAAATTTCAGAAATTCGGGTGGGGAAAAAAAGAGAAGCGGCTAGAACAATAGTATATATCAACAGGTTCTTTATCCCTGTTCACTTGCACATGGCAGTTAATAAAGCGGGTTATTGACTTCTTGCTGGAAGGAATTCATGAATCTCTATAGAGATAGGCAGAACATTATCCGCGTGTACAATCTGTTACGGCCAAATCGATAACTTTGAGGAACTAATAGCTATCCGATGCAAACAGAGATTATCATCAAGGGAATTAATCCTAAAAATATTCAAGACAACAGTTAACTCCCATAAATCAAAACGATAATTATTTAAAAAAACAGCAAAATTCATAAATATGGATAGCTGAATGAAATAAACAAGAGTAGATAAAGAATTTTCAGAGAAAATCACCGACACAGTAGGAGAGAAACAACATGTACGACATCAGTTAAGTAATTGTTGATATTTCCCGCAACAGATATCCTTGTTCGATTCCTTTAATTTAGGAAACATAGAGTGGATAATAGGAATTGTTTACTCATAATATTGGTCGAACTTCACAGAAAATATAGCGCCTACGTTTAACTTGAAAATGAACGACAATCAATCTTCGAGGACAAATTGCGAGGGTCTCACTGGAGAAATTCTCGAGAAAGAAAAAGACGTCTCCGACTCCCTTCCGCTCCCTTTCAACAAAAAACACCGCCGTTCTTCCCTCCCATGCAGCCTATAAAGCCGCCTACTCATCGATCCAGTCAGCAGAAAACCGTGAAACAAAAATAGTAAGGAACCCCACCCCTTTAACCCAACCTCATGATAGCAGCCATAAAGACTGCCACGCCGTAGACGCCTTTTTCCTATCCTTACCTATGATCACAGAAACACACCCTTTATAGGACCATGATCTCCAAGAAGACTCCATACTCGAATTAAAACGCCCGCACGTCATTATTGCCATGGTCACAAGTAGTCATCCCAGCGATTGATTTCTTTAATCGCTTAATATTAAATAAACAGTTTCAAAAAACAAGGATTTAGAAACTATAAAAAAACATAATGATAATTTTATTTTAATTAGAATAATTGATAAATTACGAAGAGAGATAATGAATGCATGAGCACATTCAATTGCTGTCGCTGGGGATGTGGGGCCAGTGAATATCTGTTCTCTTTTTTATCAATTAGTTTAATCCTTTCCGCCGAAAATCCATGGTTCTGAAAGAGCCAAGACTATCTTGTTACAAAGTCGACAGAAAATGAAATTCATAAGCATGCCCATATGCTGATTTAAAATTAGATTACATTTAATACATGCGCGAAAATTAAGTAAATTAGATTATTGGTGAAATATGTGCTATGGGGAACTAAAGAAAACTAACTAAATGAAAAGTTTCATGATATACGTGAATCTCATGACTCCTTAATTTCTACGCAAAGTATCGGAGCAGTAACCGGGACGTTTTTGTCAGAAACGTTGTTTCACAAAACTATGAAAAACATACCCTTTACATTCGAATATGAAAACTGTCGACATAGCAAAGAACTTTTACTGTGGAATCGACGAGCATTTAATGACTGTAAGCGATAATTTAAGAACGGTAGATATTTTTAAACCGATTTTGATCCCAATTCATCATCAGATGCGGAAGCCGGACTATATTCAGTGTGTAAAAAAAATATGAAGGGGTTGGTCTTCAAAGGGAAGGAAAGTGGGACAAGGCCATAGGACACTTGAAAACGGAACAACAGTGGTGCGAGAACGGAGGGGCGGTAACGATTTGCGGAAAGACAACAACCGCAAATGGGTACGGGAAAGAGATGATCATTTGTCAGTTTGACAAAGGACCCTTCATTTTTGAGTTTACATAGCCATTCCAAGCAGGATGGATATGGAACGTTATAATTTCCAACTAGGAAACGAGAAAGAAAGGACAGGTTTACTTTTGCGATGGTGCTGTAATAGTTCGGAAAACGAGATTCATCATTAGAAGTGAGTCCTTTCCGTCCCGTCGCGCTCACTTAGATATGTTTGCTGCCTAAGTCGTTGCACAATGATGATGAGTATGCATATTTGCGAAACAAATCGCTTCAACATTATTCGCTGCGTAATATTACAGACATTCGACCTCCGATCTACCCTTTGAAGATTGAAAGACTCGATACCCAAGTCCTGAAGTGGACGGTCTATATGAAAACGACTTACACGGAAAGATTAGCGTAAACTTTAGATAAAATTAGCGGAGGATGCAAATATTTTGATTTGAATAGAACTTAAACAAAAAGGCAAAATACAGTTCTGTTCTCAGAATCCGAATTCACCCTGAGAACTATAAATATGCTAGATTTTACCGTATTATCAACATAATTTAGGTGAATACCGCCTTTGAAAATTAATTTTTCTATCAATGGTTCTACATGATAAATTTTCAGACGGAGAAAAGTCATTCAGTAGAGTAATGAGAAGTTATATTCGAGGGAGCAATCCGTTATTCCAAGTCAGTCTATCTGAAAATATATACGGAATGAATCAGGGTAGATTTCCCAAACATGGCTAGCAGATATAAAACATTGAATGCTGAAGTTTATTCCGCAAAGATTTCTTTACGTTACCAGTTTTCGAATAAAACGATAATATAGATCACGGTAAACGCGATTAATCAGCGTGTTATCGCCTAAACAACCAAAAAATGATGGACATCTTGCATCGTTTTGTTATCTTACAGTCAAGATACGTTGGCTTTGATAGTTTTCGCGTGTTAGTTGCTTCCTCTGTATCCTTAAGTTCCAGAGATATTCACGTTATCTTCCACCATTAACGGTAATCGTTATTCTTGAATCAGTAAGATCCCCAAATTCGTTCGATCATAAACCGATACATAGCCTCGAGTCATGAAAAAAGTTCACATTACAGGCCCATCCAACGCGATGACATTGTGAATCGATCAAAACACGGTGACAAAGATAGTCGCCGAGGGGTTTCCAAAGATTGGAACCAATCTAAGCTCCTACAAAAATCCCAAACTTTTTTCGTTCCCAAAAACACGTTCGGATTCGCCCTCCTCCCAATCAACAGCTACAGCTGAAGAGCTTAATTTACCCCGTGTCGCTTCAACTTCCTCTGAGGTAGACACTGCAACAAGTTCTATTAATCTCTCACGAACGCCCCCTTCTTTCTCGGGCGCCACTTCACCTTCCTGAGTCACTTCAGTCTCCCGCTCATCGACCCCATCCATTTCCTATCGAGCCTCCCTTCACCCCATCTCATCACGCGGCCAAATTCAACCATTTACCGCTCTCAGTTCCCATCTGCTGCTCTAGGTGATCGAGATAAGGGTGAAAACTTTCCGAGAGGACACCTTCCACGGCCACTTTAATTCATGACATGATCGAAGACCGCTAACCAACCATAACAAAGTTTCAGGTCTCGAGGGGCTCATTACAAGATTTCCATCAATACAGAGAAAGAATGACCACTCATTGCTCAGGGGATTAGACGCCCGAACGGTTAAAATATGGGTTGCACCTGGAGTAAAGTGTAGCTGAGTCCTCGTAAGCTCGCAGATGTGCTTTAAAACCCCATTATTTGCTGTACTTCGAGGTAAATTAGTCAATAGCTGACAAATTACAAACGCTGCGGATAGCAAAAAGTTTTCAAAATTATGCAATTAAATGCTCATTATCACGTTTACAATCAAAACCGTTATGAATCCGCTCCAAATTATTTGTAAAAGGTGAAAATAGTAACAAAATCACAACGGTAATTTGCAATAAAAATCGTGCATAGTTCAGATATTGTAATACAAAGAATACAGGAAAATATGGGCAGAATTTAAAGTGATATCCCGCAAAAATTCGTTAGCAATGGCGTAGTATAACAAACAATTAGCCTCATTCACCGACGAGTTAGGTCGGATAAACATGCCAGTCCAAACCATATGGAAAACAGCAATGCTCAACAGTAAAAATGATTCTTATAAGATAATTCTCTATTTCTGGCTCCAAAAAGATCTCCAGGAAAATATTCCCTTCATAAATCTTTAACAATGACGTATGAATATTAGTTAAGAGATTTCCCGCTCTTGGAAAGAAAGACTATCCATTAAGGATGTAAAAAAGATGAAATATGTGTATTAGCTTTTTTTGGAAGCATTGTTACATGGAGGGGACTGGTAATAAATTAAGAGGGTTTTTATTTAAATTTAGTCGGAACAATTCCGCTGTTTCCATGATTCATATGACATCTTACGATTCTTAAGCAGCTTAAAATCAGCTTTACCTAACCTATTCAGAACTGAGGGGTGAAGTAACGAGGAAAAATACGAAAGAGAGACGTAAAATCTGAAAAAGGTAAAAAATAGCTCCATTAGATAGCAATGTTGCTAAGATCTTGATCGCCAAAAATTATAATTTGTAACCACCATGGTGTTTTCCATTACTGTAGGCAAATGTGCACCATTATCCCAGCGATTTAACAATTGGGATTCGCGGTGTACGTTCTACTTTTGCTACGACGAGGTTTCTGAATGCATAATTTACTTCGGCTCGCTCCGTAATTCCATTACCAGAGCTACAAAATTTAAATATCTCTCCCATCCACGTGAGACGTTTCCTCTTTAGCTAAAGAGATTTCTGGATGATGATATTATTTTAACGGTGGGATTCCGTATCGCATACTGATGCCGCATTGCAAGATTTATTTATCACTTATCCAGCTAATCCATAAACTTATCTGGGAAAACTGATATGGTACTCCTGCAGAAATAAAAATGTATCCGAAGCTAAGCTTAAAAGTGAATATTTTACGATCTATTTCTTAAAAAAATTAAAATTGCGAGAAAAAGACATTACATCAGACTCGCTTTGGGAATGAACATAATTTAAGTTCATTAAAATAGAATTGAAAATTAATTAGGGTGCCGTGGAAGGAAATTTTCTCGAGAGAATTGACCTTATGTGCAATAACGGAAAAGTAAATGGAAAAGGCCATTTCATCGAGTTAATGTATTGGTGAATTGATGTGGTGAATTGAATAAGGGTGAATAACATTTCTCACACAAATAACACTTTATCAGGCTTCTCTTCGAAGATACTGATAAAATTAAATTGTTCCTAAGTATATCAGTTCGCTAAATGTTTACTTTAGAAATTTAACACTACTCGCATTCTGTGCAGCAAAGCTAGTCATAAATGAAAGCCAAAGGAAGGTATGGTCTTGAGGGGAAAAGAACATACTCATCGTACCATAACATAAACCATTTTATGATCAACAGCTCGTCTTGACACAATGTAACCGAAAATTTCATAATCGATAGAACCGCTTCTTTCGGTATATCTTTCGAATGAAAACGGCGAAAAGACGCCAGAAAATGAACCACGAAATCAAAATGAAAATCTCTCGTTCGAAGTTCGTTACATATTGCGATACATATGTATTATATACACTATATCAACATATTATATACACTATATCAACAAGAAGAATCAAAATATTCCCCATTTTCACGTAAAAAGTCAATTTCATCTTTCATACCCGGAAAAGAATCTTATTCCCCAAACAAAGTTTGCAGTACAGCAATTTTCTACAACAAGAGTGTAATAAAAGTAAAATGCCTATTATTTTACGTTATACTTGATGCAGTTAACCGTTAACGTTAATGAGATACGAATCTGAAAAATAAATAAGACAAGTCTCTTCTTTACTGATTTTCCTTGAATGAATTCCTAGCTTTCGATAATTTATAATAATTTGTTTTTCATCTAATTTAGCAACAAAAAATCCGCAGTTTTGCTTTCTTAGAGTTAAAATTTCATTTATTACTTCATATTCCATCGGTGTGACCCTTTTCATTAGTTCGTAAACTGTATCTCACAATCAGAGAAATATGTCCATGGTCTGCCATCTCACATACCTTATGGAGCTGAAATGGAACGAGAAACTTCCCACGGGACTATTGTACCCAACGGAAATTGACACATTCCCATTTATTTTCCCATCTGCAAACATGATGGCCTGACACCATAGCTCGCAATCGAAATAAAAATCTCTCGATCGAAGCCCGATTGAATTATCCTTAACGTCGGAAATTACTCATTTCGTGATTGCTTTCGTCCCGTGCTCTTCCGCCCACGCTAATCCATTTCCAATCCTTCCATTTCATCTCCCCAAGATCCACGTAATGGTTCGGAGGAACGGGTCGACATTGCGATTGGAAGAATGTACGGGAGGAGAAAGTGTGGCTTGCCCCCCGGCGAGGCCTGGAGACCTGCGCAAGATTAACTGCAACGTGGATGAGGCGTGCGGTGCCATTTCGGGTGTTTTCAATTGCTCCAAGGGCCATTGCGCGAACATGTCGGAGATTTATCTCTGTCACAATGCCACTGGAGATGGCCCTACGATCGACAGTGACAAGGATAACATGAAGCTGAACGGGTAAGAGTATTAAAAGGATAATTAATGTTGTATTAAGTGAAGATGTGATTGAAGTCTGAAGGATCAAGTTATCTTTCGTGGTAATTCGAACTTATGTCATGTCTTTCTTGGTTTGGTAAATGTAGACTTGTTATACGAAAGAATTACCATTTTCATTGATAAATTATCTAAATATGACATTTGAACGATAATATTAATGTCTTCTCCTTCCAATGGAGACACCTTTTCGTATTAGATACAAATAATGATCATCCTGTTCCCTGTCAGGGAGAGTACACAATTAACTTCACCTATTCACGTACCGTAATATATTTCAGCCCTAGCAAAGATCTTGCGTTTCACAAACATCCATACAACTTTACATGCCATTATTTTACAATGGACAATTATTGCTGAAAAACATTACTATGGGACGATATATAGCGATAAAATTAACATATTTCCAGTAAAAACAAACAGAGTTGCATTCAAAGCATTTTTTGGAAGAGACAAGATTACTGTATTATGAAAAACTCTTTAAGAAACTCTAATTTCTGCCGGTTTATCCCATTTACGTTAAACGGGGCTCATTCGACTTCATCTTGGAAGCCACGGACGTTTAATTGGATCATGCGAAAAGAAATTAAAGCTAACTTCGGTGAATAGCATAAAAATAAGCTCACAAAAAATGATAGAAAAGAATAATGTATAATTAACTGTTCCAAAAGAATAGCAAGAAAACAGAAAATGAAAAAATATTGAAATAATACGATTTGATTGTCTGGAGTTTACCTCAGCCTTAGAAATAATTTACTCCCAAATAGCATAAATGATTTTTCTAATGATACCAATACACATCAGGATACAGTGGTCAAAGTTATCACATCTAGAATTACGTGAGCAATTTTGATAAATTCTGACGTAATCGCAAACTTCCCTTTTCTTCGTATAAAAATTGAAGTCACTTAAACAGCTCGTCTTCTATCTTGCTCACTTTAATCAAATCTTTATTAGTCGATCCATGAATAAATACAATCAATCATTGTCTCGGATGTTTATCGCAATCGGTAGCATCTTTCGTATATAGGCCTGCAGCCAATTATGGATAAACGTTAATTCCCGTCTCGCATCAGCCATTCTAGAGTAATTTTCTCCGAAACCTACTCGCCTCCAGGGAAAGATAAACAAAACGGAATAATGCATTGGGAATTGCCGAGGCGCTGAAGTTTCCTCTACTTTGATTACATGGCGGTTTTGATGGACAGGCGTTAATTTTCACTTGGTCCAAAGCGTGGGGCTGAGACGGATTCGGTTTCCTTGGTCCGTTCGTGCGTGAGAAACGCACGGGGCAAGGGGCGGAAGGATGTGCACTTGGCTCGGATCGATAGGGCGAGCGCCCGCTCCGTCATTCGCATCCCGGCCACAGATATATCCCTTATCTCTCCGGGGAATGCACTCCGAAAAAGATTTTTTTCCTTACAAATGGCTTGTGCATATAGCTCTGATGTGTAGAGGATGTGGTTAGATTTCGATCGCTGGGATAATTTATGGTTCATCGGAATACTTAATCGATGAAAAGTAAGATAAGGTGACATGACCTCGAGTCTAATGCTTGAGAGAATTTATTACCATTTTTTTACCAATTAGCAAACTAGAAAGAAGCGACGAGCCAGATTACTAGGACAAAATTGATTTTCACGAAGAAAATATCTAAATGTTTTCTATATTCGTAATTTTACAACTTGTGGGGCATATATCCGTTTTGAAGAATATTTTCGTTGCTGACCAAGGCTTTGAAAATTATACCCAAAATTACATTAAGTGAACTTTAGAAGAAATTCTTTAATTTTACTAATACTGAAATATACATAACTTTAGAGTCCTAAAATTAGAAAATAATTCTCCATTTAAATCATGATCAAGGCTACAATTATTATAATCTTAATCAAATACGTGTCCATGGCAATATTGGACACGTCTGTCATCGGCGTGCATTTTCAGACGAAAAACGTAAGAAAGCCATTATTTAACATAAGCAAAGGTTTATGTTATCGTGATCAACTCGCCAACAAATCCATTATGCGTTATGCTTTAAAAGCTCCTTAAATTTAGATATAAACTATATCACACTGAAGATAATGAGGCGATAGACACAATGAAATGCCAATTTCTCTTTAGTTTCTAATAATAAAAAATTAAACGAATCAACTCAATTACAATGTCGATGAAGATATAGGTTAAATAATAAAAACCAAGAATAATAAAATTTTTAATCGCTTACAAATTGTTACTCTCCTTTTCTCTACGAAGTTGTATTATTACCATTACATCTTAGCTCACGAAAATGCGATAACAAGCTGTCCAACTTTGGAAGATTACCTGAGGGGAGCCTTATCCCTTAATGATTTAGTTATTTAGTCGCATATTGTCGACTGAGGAGTTGGAAGGAGGTGGTAAATAGGATTTGTTTCCAAGGATCTCCTATTTTATGACAGCAATTAGGTTTGCCTAAATTGCACGACAGTCGTCCAATTTTCCCTAACTCTACGGGAATCTTGTCTCCTTCGGTATAATAATTACATAGTATATAGTTTCCTCTCTTGGCTTAGAAAAATATTTAGAAACGAAAACCTCAATTTCGTGTCTTTTAAAATCACTCTTTTTTTCCTATTGTATATATATCTGCCTGTAATTACTTTTACCTATGTACAAATTGTATATATGTATTTTTTGTACTTGACCTTTAGAGAGAGCGCTGGGCCAGGGTAAGAGGGGGCCACTCGGCTTCATCTGGCCCAGCATAAATAAAAAACAAGTCAAGTCTTCCTAATTACAGATATTTTTAACTTCTCAAATGACATTCCGCTCGAAGTGATTTAATGCATTAGAAAATCATCCTTCGAGGAGGATTTACTAACGCAAACGTGCCTTTCATTCCATCCCAAATACACCGAGTGGCCGGTGTTTTTATTCATCGTATTTTCCCCGTATATTTTCAGTTTCTTCGACTGCTACAAATCGAGGTGCACGAAGATCAAGAGGTCCTTCATCTGCGACCGCTACTGCCCACGAATCACCACTTCAGGAGTGAACGTGCTCATCATGCACGGAGACGTAGTGCACACAGCTTCCTGCAAGAGAGCATACGCTACTTCGACGGACGAGGGAGATGAGCACGAGGAAGCTCAAGTGTGGACACCAGATCAGGGGATATTCATGGCGACGTGCCAAAATGTGGTTCGCAACGAGTCTCCCACGACATCTTCCCGCTCCACCACCGCATCTCCCCATTCCATTATCTCAGGGTTCGACTGTGTCAACGGCACTCTCCTCAACAAAGAATCCCTGCCAACGCCTTCCATCAACTTCACCACTTTATGGAAAGCCTACCAAGGTGAGATGAGTTATCGATTATTCCGTTCTTTGGGAAATATCGGAAAAGCAGTCAATTGGAAATGAGTCGTCCTATGAGACGTTTCAGCGGTGAAAATAAAACGAAAGCCTATACGGATACTCGATGAGGGGTCCGCTGCGTGTTGCTCTAAATCGAATTCAGTAGGCCCTCGGAGAAAGTCCTTGCCTCAGAGAATTTAAGTCCTTTTCCTATAGTTTCGAATACAATTTTTCAATTAGTTTCAACAACTGATGGAAAAATCAAAGAAAACAAACAAAGAAAGTCTTGGCTACAGTAATAGATAGTAGTTAAAACTGGAAATAAGGCATCTTTTCGAGATACATAGATGCCCCGAAAGTCGCCTTTGGGCTTGTACAGGAGGTGTAAAAACCAAGCGTTCGAGTTACCTCTTTATCTTATTATTGTCCCTAAAACGACTTGCACTCGCATCTATTTCTTTATTTTACGCATTGTCGGATCGGCCGAACAAGCAGGGGGGTTGCATAATATTGATTACGTCTCCCGTAAACGTATGTACTTGCTCTGAATTTATCCAGCAATCGCGGCCTAGCTTCTAATCTCCAATTAGATCTCCTATACATACACACCTAAATTAAGATACTCCAAAAATGCCAAGTTTGTTCCTATTTTATAAATTTCAGAGCTATGATAAATAAAGCAGGAAATACTTGCAGGAAAATGTCACTTGCTAATGGTTCCAATATTTTCCCAATTGCTAATGTCGCCTTATGCTTACAAACAAAAGTGGCTAACAATTAGCCTCATAAGTGAGTGGTGCACTTGTTTTAAATAGCTCTAAATTGTTAGTGGTATTGTTAAAAGTGCTTCGACTGCTTAGGTAATTCCGCACGTGGGCCCCCTTCGGGAATCGAACCTGGGAGCGCTTTCACTGAAGTCTAATACCTTTCCATTGGCTATCCGGGAGCCCTAGTTCTTAATTTATGTGCATACAACAAAGTCCAAATATAAAGCTATTGAACTAATATACTTTATCTCGACAAAGTGTTCCTATGTACAGACGTTGGATTGTTGCCTTTTAGCACACAAAATTTCGAGGTCCTGGTAAAAATCCAACCGGAGTAACAACCCTACGTCTTTCTAACTTTCTGCCCTATAGTCTGAGCAGCGTATTTTGGATTGAAAAGTACGGAAAGGAACGCAACTGCGGCGCTTTCATGCTTTTTAGACGATAACAGACACCAAAAATTAGTATTACCTTTAATTTTCCGTTATTAAGCTTGTGTCATGGGAACATTTGAAAGATACGGTTATAGTTTCTTTTTACTAGTATACTTTCGAACAGTAAATTCGAAAAGCTTAGAATCAACGATTATGATGATGATTATGATAACAATGACAAAGTTTGCGTATAAAACACGCATTTCCTTTTTGAATGATAATGCATAAGAAGAAGACCCAGCTTGTGCATCAAATTAATACTCCATAGCAGATTATCGGGACTTTCTGATACATTAGACTCTGTGATATAACAAACATAATAAATGAAAGCGATTTGCTGTCTTATTCTAAAGATATCATTGAAGTACTATCTCGAAAATTACAGAAATTAGAAACAACTTTAATGACGGATAACATTCCCTGATGCCATTATATACTGATTCTTTTTCTCAAGCTCTTATTGCAAAAGGTTTAACTCCCAGTTACTCCGAATAGTATTTAAATTGGTCCAGTATAACTATACTTACAGTCTAAATTAAAAGAAAATAATGTCTTCCAATTACCGTGGATATTAAATAAACGATATTCCAATTGGACTATGTCATACAAATAATTGCCTGAAATAAAGTTGTTTTGGAGTACATCAAAAAAGCTCTTACTCAAAACACAGGAAGAATATGGGTATCTGTTTCTTACGAAATATGACAGGAGCTAAATATAACATGAACTTAATCATTTTCATAAACTCACATAAAATATTTCTATTGTAACTTTTATTCGTCGCATATCACTTTGTTACTGAAACTTACAGCACGTATTTTATAATTTTGAAAAGAAGGAAATGAAAATTTACTATCGTGGTAGCCACTCCATTGCTTTTGGAAGAAGATTTTCGATTTATTAGAAAAGAATAATAATAACGACACAAGCGTGTATACCCTTCCCGTAAAACGGAACTGTCGTTCAGCATTCCTTCTTTATCCTTTTGCATTAACAAGGGATCACAGATAAACCCGTAATCCGCACTATGATTTCTTTTATGGTTTTCTTCCTATTAGTTATGCCCTACTCCTGCCACATAATTGCATGAGTGAGCAAGCTTGCTTTAGGAAATGGAATGACAGCGAACGTGCTCGATCAGGGAAAAGGCGACTTAGCGATTTTCAGAGACATGACGTGACGTATTTTCCAATTCATCTGAGAGAGGAAAGAAAGTCTACTAGCGGCCACGCCCAAAATTAATTTACCCAGAAAAATGAACAATGCTAGTCGCTAGATTAATTAACGATATCGCCGCAATCTTCTTCGGGGAAGCCAATATCCAAAGAACGAGTATTTCGAAAAAATCGCTTTAGAACTTAGCTTCGAGGAACAAAGCAATCAAAGCGGCTTGAAAGGTTTCAGATATTTCGTAAACATCGGAACGTTCCCGAGTGACTTCGCAATTTTTTCCAACAAATTTGCAGCCAAATCGAGGAACCTAAATATCCACTGCTCAGGGAGAAATACTGGTTTTACTTCCTTTCCGAATTAAGCTAGGAAAAGTAGTTACTTTTAAGTTTATACTGTACAAATATAATTACCTCTAAGCTAAATTCGTGCAAATACGTCGAAGCTTACGACGAACTTTATCAATAAATACCATACTTAGCGAAGACAGTTCAATTGCGCTAGTAAAATTTTCAAAAGGAGCGAAAAAGGACGACAAGAAATTCAATCGAAGAGTTACTGCATGAGTAGTCCAAGAATTTGAAAATAAGATAATATGATTGCGACCAAAAGCGATAAAATGAAAAAGATTTATGCCGAAAAGACTAGGCTGAATAAAACTACTTTTTCCTGCTATCTGACAGCTTGAAGTCATTCGAATGAAGAAAGAACGACAATTGACAGAAAAAATCGTAAAAACATTAGAAACTATGAATCACAAAGCAAAAGAACCTGAAAACTGACATAAGCGATGGACATATAAATGTATGCACTAAAAAGAAGCTAAGATACCGCTGAACTAAAATTAACGGCATCCAGCGATATTTGGTGGAATGGCATAATTAAAATATTTTAAAATGTTCTGCTAAACTAAGTTTTCTAAAAGTCTATATATTTATCTATTGTAAATGAATTTGTAATCTCCAGCGGTCCATCATTTTGAGTGTTCGCGAATACGAAAACCGAAAAGGAATTATTTTATTTTTCAAATTTCAAATCCTTCAAGTCCCCTATAAATTTCCCAGAATTCCCACAACGTAAAATGGAAAACATCAGACGTGTGAATGTTTAAATTGGGGTAACTGCTGATAACATGGCTGGGGTCGATGACATACGTGCGCATTCGACAGGAAGTTCATGGACAATTAAAATAAAGAAACTTTGGCTATGACAAGATATTGAAAGGAAAAACCTAATCAGCGATGTTAGAGAGCACTTAGGGGGGCGAGAAAAACATTTCGGCAAACGAATATTATTCCGGAAGAAATTATCATCATTTACAGATGTATCAATTTGATATAGACGTATTCTCATGAAAACACCACATAACTATGGTTGGGGGATTAGATTTAAGGCCAAAAGGAAAAGAAAATGGCTTGAAGAATAAGTCAAACAAGATGGCTTTCATCAAATCAGAGAAGCCAAAATAAGGCCGAATCCAATCAGATATCGCCCGAGTTTTTAATTTGCTAGAAACTAAGAAACGTCCCGAGAGCTGTACATACAAAACAAATACAAAATAAATAAGAATGGCAGAATAAAACTGTAAATTATAGAGGTTAGCGAGAATTGCTTCCTTCTTGAAGAGAAACCAGTAACTATACGGAGAGCAGAAGTAAATTGAGAGTGGGGAAACACTGGAGAAGGGAGAGCAAAGCAATTTACACTCTTCGCCATAATCCAATAGTTGAAAGTCTATGAAACTATTTCATATTATTGATATTAGCTTTTTATTGGTCAGTTTCACTATTATAGATATGAACAACTCGGAAAAGAAATATTAAATGATAAANGTAACTTGAAAATAGCTGAATATTTTTACGTCAAATTGGATTCGGTAATAGACAGTTCCAAAAATAATTTAACATTTAACAACATTTTTAAGGAAATTTATTTACTTTTATAATAGAAAAGAGTACTCGTATGTTTAGTTTAATGTACCCGCAAGTTAAAGCCTCTACTAAATACTACGCAACCACTAAATAGAGTTCGGTGAAAACCAAAGATCAAACGAAAGATCAAACTCATAAGAAATCAACATAGCCGTGGAATTCAAAAACAGAATTCAACCACATATTTTGTAACAAGTTATTGGTCCGAATTATTTTCTAAATTAAGCTCAGCTTTTCAAATCGAAGTTGTAAGATGACGAAACAGTAAAAATGGATATTTTGCGGTAATTTAAAAAAAATACAAAGAGCTAAAGGGCTAAAAGATCAAACCAATGCGTGATTTCGAAAGCCAACGTAAAAAAATCCAAAATCTACTAATCGCTATCAATTTTTCCGACTTAGCTCTTGCCATTAAGATATTCTCCCCGAATTCAGACGACGCTGGTAGAATTCGTGACGTTTCTCGTCAAATGAAAATCGGGGCCTGAGAATTTCAAAAGAAAATGGGAAGTACACTTAAAGGACAAATAATATTAGAAGAAGCGGAAAACGAACTATTTCCCGATACAACGATAGTTAAGGCAATTTGATATCTGACAAAAATTTAGAAAGTTTTTCTTAATTGACACTAAAAACGAAAATCTATAGAGGTTATGGAATCCTTTCACGAATGACGTTATTTAGTGATACAGAAGAATTGTAAAATAAAATTCAATTAAAAGTCGACTGAATAATTTCGAAGTATTAAAGAACCTGGTCCTTACTCTTTACATGTTATTTTACGAAAGGATTACCTATGTTTACCTCAAACAATGCCTGTAGAACTTAATATAAACGATAAGTGATTGGTTGAAAAACTTTCAACTCTTTCTTGAGAATGAAGACAACCGACGAAGAGTAGGATAATTAAAGATTTTCCGTCCTAAAAATCGTTTTCCGTAAAAAAACAGATCTGAAGTAATCAAATTTCCTTTTCGTAGTTTAATGACTTATTAATTCGATGACTAATCTGATTTCAGGTAATAAAAATTTCTTTTGTTTTAAATTGATTCATGCATACTTATAGGTAACTACACTGACAGGCATTGGATTGACATTTAGTGGTATCAAGAAATAATTTTTGGTTAACTACATATTTACTGGAAATCAAATTTACTCGAAATTTCCATAAATCGATATTTCTTGCCTCACTACCGCTACGCCTTCTTAAAAATACCAAAGGCAGATTAGGTGGTTTCCTTTAACGTCACTCATGACTTCAAATGCTTCTTTGCGGATTTGATTAACAAGTTGATGCATGGCTTAGATCCACTTCACTGGTGACATTTTCAGATCATACTTAACAAAGGTGTTGTCGAGCAAAAAATAGTGCTAATGCAGAAGCGTGTGATATGTTGCGTGCAGCCAGGGAAGTCACGGAAAAACGAACTGACATTTCAAAATTAATGCAAAAATTACTTTGAAACTGTTATTAATCTGTATAATTCTTCCGACGCGTATTCGTGAGAAACGCTCACATAAATTTAATGCAACAGTAGCTTCATCCACAAAAGGAAACCTTCGAAGCTGTGAGGCCACGTGGAATTCACCATGTTATCATAAAAATAATAAATTCAAGGAAAGAAATAGATCTCACTCACAATGCGATAAATTAAAAAAGCATATTGACTGAAGTTTTAATGACATGGTTATAGTGTTATAGACAGCGATTCATACAAATAACTACCTTTGAAAGCAACGAATGTAACATACCCAATAGACCACTGTAAATACAAACTCGTCAATTAAATCAAACGATCTAGAAAAATTACTTCAACAAGTGGTAAGCTGACTGCTGAAATTTGAAATTCCCAATTTTTCGAACATATACTTTAGCAATCAAAGATAAAATTCTTAAAATAAAATTCAAACGTGGCCAGAGCATCACTTTCTCCATAATCCCGTTACCTTCAGAGTAAATAATATGGCGACCAAAAGCGATAAAATGAAAAAGATTTATGCCGAAAAGACTAGGCTGAATAAAACTCTCACGAAAATGCGATAACAAGCTGTCCAACTTTGGAAGATTACCTGAGGGGAGCCTTATCCCTTAATGATTTAGTTATTTAGTCGCATATTGTCGACTGAGGAGTTGGAAGGAGGTGGTAAATAGGATTTGTTTCCAAGGATCTCCTATTTTATGACAGCAATTAGGTTTGCCTAANAAGTAATACGGGTGTGTTAATACAATAGTTTGGAGAAAGCTCCAAAAATCCCTAATTTTCTAGCAAACCAACTCTTAAAAAATTGCAACCAGAGAGGGTCAGGGTTCTCCGTGGCTACGCTTTGTAAGATTATTATTCCATTACATATTTCGGCAACTACGTTACCATTTTCAGGGGATGAACAGAACCCCTGAGATTACAAAACGTGTACAATCTGAGATTTTTCCATAATCTGTAACCCGAATAATCGTTAATATATAATTGCCTTTAATAAACGTTTATACCGTATAAGTTCCCCAAATCGCGCTACAAGTATGGTCTTATGATTTCAGAATGCATTACTACATTTATGGGATCCCCCTTGCCACAGTTGTCCGAGGCCACGAACATACATCTAACCTAAGTAAAGATTACTCGCAGCTTCAATCAAATCGAAAGCCAAAATATTAATGAAGTAAATGGAGAGGAGCAAATCACTGTCACGGCCTCAAGCATTCATCCTAAGCGTCGGGAAACCGTCTATGGCAGGGTTTCCCAAAGTGTGTTCCGCGGAACACGTGTTCCACGAAGAGTTTTTAAGTGTTCCGCGGAATCTTACGAAGAATGATAATTCTAGTATGAATTTCAGTTTTGAATTAAGAAAAAGTAACCTAGGTGTTCCGTTGATATCATAGAATTGATAAAGTGTTCCGCCGGAGGAAAAGTTTGGGAAACTCTGGTCTATGGGATACTATAAAGTTCCCAACTTATCCGTTTCAAATGCTCCCTCATATTCGTCCAACTGCAAAATATTCTTTCCCCTTTTTCATACACAGGGTAAAGGTACAGCATTAATGAAATTGGATTGATATAGCCTACACTTTCTCAAGAGTAATATTTCCGCAAATTTAATTGAGAAATATTTTTAAAGTTCCGCTCATAAGAAGAAAACAAGGTACAGATTTTCATATTTTCCCATCATTGAAATCTTTCCTTATTAGATAAAGCTGTAACTTGAAAATAGCTGAATATTTTTACGTCAAATTGGATTCGGTAATAGACAGTTCCAAAAATAATTTAACATTTAACAACATTTTTAAGGAAATTTATTTACTTTTATAATAGAAAAGAGTACTCGTATGTTTAGTTTAATGTACCCGCAAGTTAAAGCCTCTACTAAATACTACGCAACCACTAAATAGAGTTCGGTGAAAACCAAAGATCAAACGAAAGATCAAACTCATAAGAAATCAACATAGCCGTGGAATTCAAAAACAGAATTCAACCACATATTTTGTAACAAGTTATTGGTCCGAATTATTTTCTAAATTAAGCTCAGCTTTTCAAATCGAAGTTGTAAGATGACGAAACAGTAAAAATGGATATTTTGCGGTAATTTAAAAAAAATACAAAGAGCTAAAGGGCTGAAAGATCAAACCAATGCGTGATTTCGAAAGCCAACGTAAAAAAATCCAAAATCTACTAATCGCTATCAATTTTTCCGACTTAGCTCTTGCCATTAAGATATTCTCCCCGAATTCAGACGACGCTGGTAGAATGCGTGACGTTTCTCGTCAAATGAAAATCGGGGCCTGAGAATTTCAAAAGAAAATGGGAAGTGTACGAGAGATACAGGAAAATGAGTGGAACGAAAATCCGAGGAAGAAAGAGCGAAGGATTCGGAAAGTGTGTCGCAAGGACGGTCGAAAAAAGGGTTGCGTGTTGATCGACTTGATTTATTACGAAAATTTGTAGGTTGAAAATATCGGGAAAAGGGCCGGTAACGATTATACGGGAAGGTTGAAAATTTGAGGCATATTGACAGAAAAAATTGCTGGAAAATTGTGTATTTCGAGTGCGTGGTGATCGGAAGTCTTCGGCAGAAGCCTTTTTGCATATGGGTCACCGGAGAGCAAGAGGTAATACTCAAGTCGAAACGGTAAGCATAATGAAGGTCATGCCTTAGCATGCAAAGATAAAACATCGCGGGAACATGCAACCTGATATTTATCTCTCCACAACCAAAGCGAATTCGTGCCTATCTGTCGCGAAATCTTACAGTCGGCCTACCAACAGATAAACATGGAAACTATGCTATAAATTTTAAATACATACATTCAGTTTTCCCAAGACGGAGGTAGTGCAACTCTTCCGCCCTAGCATTTATACGTAAAGTCATAAATATACATGGCGGATGAAGGAGGAAAAACAGTCAGAAGAAATATTCCCTGATAGATTATTCTTCTTTCGGATTCCTTGGCCCAGGGCTTACGTTTGACGAGAAACGTCACGCATTCGACTAAATTCGTAGATTTTAGAGACGATCGAAATCGACAAAGAATATAATCTCCAAGTCGAAATGAAAATATGACATCACAACGATAAACATATTTTGGGAAAAATGAAAACATCTATCCATAATAAAAAATGATGATGTATCTCTTAATCAATACGTAGATACATAATAGATGGATGGATGAGAAATGCTAAACCAGAAGAAAAATACAACCGGTTTTCCTTACAACGAAAATACTGAGTAGGAATAAATGCGATTCCGTTTTATGAACAAGCAGGGAATTATTTATTTCGCAATTCCTTGAAAATTTTCCGTACATTGATCAATCACCATTGGGGTTGTAATAACGGCTACATACTAGCATTGCCTAGTCGCGAAAAGCCAAGTTAGGAGGAACTGAAAACCGGGACCTTTGCGTGTGTAAACTAGAATACTACCATATATTCCACCACCTTAGTCGGCAATTTTAGCCGCACTGAAAAATGCTGGTGATTGGAAAATTTAAAGAGCGCGGATGAATGAAAAATTAGACAATGGCAAAATAATTAGGATCCATGGGAAGGGGGTGCATGAAAAATAGCATATAAATATATACTCGTATTCTATGAATAATAAAATGAAAATCTGGACGATGGTAGTTTGATACTCCTAATCCAATGGAGGTCATCATTTTAACTAAAAAAGTGGATGAAAGAATTTACCTGAAGCGAGGAAAAAGGATTAACCAGCAAACAAGATTATCGAGCCTTAACTAGTTTGTTTACTCCATGAGATTATTGGTACTTACATAGGTATTTAGGTAGATAGGCCGACTAAGGCCAACTAATCCCAATAAATAAGAAATCAATTATTGCATTACTACGATTCAAGCTGTTTGAGAAATTAGATATTTAGAAAAATATCACTTTAATTCCGAATTTTCTAACGATTTCATGTTTCGACTTTCCGAGGCAACCTCTCATAACACAAGATGCTTACGCGCAAAAACGAATTGCAACAGATATGCAACGAACAGCGAAACTAATGCACTGTTTCGTATGAATGAGGTTACAGCCATATTGAATTAACTGAAAGAAGAAAAAACAGAATGAAATAGATTGAACATAAGAAGACTTTCATTCATTTATTGAATACAAATTTAAACCAACGGTTACTCTGTTACTCCATCCTGATTGTGAGAAACCCGAAATTGTCAAATTCTGAATCCCGTAAAACCGGAGGCACGGAGCACTTCACCGGCGGGGAGCACTGAACAGTGATCGCTGTCTTGGGTGAAAACCACAGTATAGTGATCAGTGCCTAGGTGGCGGTCACAGTACAATGCTTACTGCCTACTAGGCGAAACACGCTTACCCTAGGCACGAGCCATTTAACGTGTAAATTTTAAATATAACGTCAAATAGTAACTAAATAGCATAAATATTCAATATAGTATATTATGCACATGCACGATTAACTTATAACGAACAATGAAGTAAATATATTAAAATACTTAAAAAAATGAAAGTAGAATAAATTCAACAAGTACAACTAAGAGCGAGATAAAAGTATACAATCTCTACTTCTATCTGAAAATTTATATTCAACAAAAAGTTGTAAACACTGTCCATTTAATTATTCAATAAATATTAATCAAATCCGTAAGACACCATATCAAGGTCTCGTCGACCACAGATTGGGGAAACTTATACACCCTGAAATGGTATCGTAGATTCTGCGTTTCGAAAAATATTTTGATCCATTGTGCACGATTAAATAGAAAAATTTTATTCTTTTAAAATCCACGCAAAAATAAGAACTTGAAAGAGGAAAAAGATGACGATATGAACGAACTAACGATATGAAGTTTTTGCGCTTGCACCAACACTACTTACTGTCGGATTAATTATGGATACTCGAGTTTGGAGTCGAATAAAAGCTGAGCTAGGGCTTATTACTATGGTAAAACTTAGGCTAATTACATTCCTACTTTGGTGGAATATGGTTTCCACAGAATTACACCAAATTTAATTTTCCACAATTACACCAAATTTATGAATATTTCCCTCTAAAACCATCTCCTCATCGAGACTACCAGTCTACCACTGGTCTACGAGCACGCTCGTCGAAGTAGAGAGGAACAATCATATATAGTAAATTAATGGATAAACTATTAATTATTATATGAGAAATTAAATAATCATTATTATTCATGTTTGTAACTGCAGATTTTACGAATGCTATTCATCTATGAAACGGGAATCAGACTTATATAACGAAAGCAGTTAGTTATAGATTAGTTGTATTTTTCCTTTAGGCCAAAAACAATTATGTTTTTCGTTACGTTATAACTAAATAATAACTATTATCGTGATAACTTGTGATTCGTTCAGAAAATAGTTGTTTTGTTATATATATAAATGCATACAAATTAGTATTATTATCTAAAATTGAAATGACCGGATAAACAGTTTTAGATAAGATCGCACACGGAAAAACAAAAAAAAAGAACCCCACTAATAGAAAAGCGCACCTGACAAATATGCACATAAATAAAACTCCACGGTAATAATTGCCCATATGAACATTATTAATTACCAAGGAGAAACGGACATGAAAAAGGTCTGACGGAACCGGGACACGAACCCGGGTCTCTCAATTGCCGGTCGGTTGCTCTATCCATTGAGCTATTCCACCAGAACATTTCTCCATGCTGTTTGGGAGACTTTAATTTGTGAAATAACAATCAACCATGAAACAGATTTTGAAGAAAAGTAATTAATTTGAGCGTTAATGAATTACGGAGTTAAATTGATACGTTATTTTTGGATAGCGGCGACAAATGTCCAACCAACTTCAACTGCATTGGTCGTAAAAGTGACGAATAAAAGATTCTAAAGTAATATATTTATTCTTCCGAATTTTCCGTCTGAATATGCGTCATTTTAAGCCGTAAAAATATTTTATAATAAGTCACAGAAATATTTATCAACAATTCTACCCTTCGCAGACAGTCACAGCAACCCAGTGGACGATGAGGGCTCACGCGTCCCGAATGAGGAGCGACTGGTCATCAATCCATATACTAAACTTTTCATCAACCTGGAAGGATGCGTAAATACCCTCCGAGGAGAATGCTACCAGTTCTTGGATACTCATGGAAGAGATGGGAGAAATGATACGGCACGATCCGTCTACCCTTGCTACTACAAAACGATTCCGCCCGAGGAGAGGATAGGCTGGCGCAAGCAGAAAACGGTCTCGAGCAACGAAACCAGCACAGGTGAGTCAATATCTTGTCTGAAATTACTGAAAAAATTGGTAAAATTCTTCATGACATTTACATTCCTGGGAGTCTCCGAGAAGTATAAATAAATTCCCAGCAAAAGAAAAAGTCCTGATTGGTTTGTCGAAATCCTTTTAGGATTGCCAACATACACTCTTCTAATTGACTTGAAAAAAAAAGAATGAATTTAAGCTATAAAAACATGAGGGCATCATCTACCTAACAAGAAGGTTCATTGGGTAATTTGACGTTGAGTATGTGAAACACTTGATACCGTGATGATTGAGAAACGAAGCATCCAGAAAGGTGACAGTCTGATGAGCAATTATGTGCTGAATCTAGAAATTATAATTTTCAAATCCACTACTAACAGTATGGTAGATTTGGAAATCCATTTAAAAATGACCGACATAAAAGAATTTTAAAGTAGGAAATACATGTTGAACAACCAGTCTCATAATTTTGAGGAAGGAATAGGATGAGGTTTTTATTCGGTCTGTTTCTTTAAAATCGAATTAATAAACAAATTCCATCCAGCAAAATGCAAATAAAACAATCAAAAGACTTACAAATTACAAAGTATCCAAAGAGCTGATAATCTGATGAGTAATGATGTGCTGACTTAAGAAACTTAACTGGATTAGTACGATGACAGAGGTCAAAGACACAGAAATCAGCTATGCCTCATCATGCCTCTCAAGACGATTCGGTTATAATTTGTTATATTTGTTGTATAATGTTGCTCGTACTGAAATTCATAAGTGCTCGCCTGTAGTGTGAAGGAACTCCGAAAAGATACGAAGAAATAAATACATACCAAGGTGTATGAATAAAAAAGCATACCAACCCAAATACATCTACCGGTAAAAGAAATATAACCAAAATGCGCAGAACATTTTCCATATGCTTTCAATTATATAAAAATTCATTTGTTTTCTATTAAGATCAATTGAAAATGATAATATGACCTCAATTTTATGCCATATCCTATTTCCCCTCTTCCCACAGAGGAGAGTATGACGACGATTTCCACGGTGACTACGTCAGCGACCAGCCACAGTAAGTCCACGGAGTCCACAACACCTCCTGAACAGCTCTACGCCTACGCCCGATTCGATCTCGCGCAGACCAAAAAGGAATTGGTGATCGCCGCTGCCGTCCCCTCAGTATTGTTCCTCATCTCAGCCGCCGCTCTTTTGGCCTGCACACGCAGTGTGAAGGTCGGTGACGACGCCAAGATGCGATGCACTCTTTGCGGCAATGGCAGCGCCTCTCCCGAGCACGAGGCGGACGAAGACGAGGGAGGACGCGCGGTAGCAAACAGGCGACAGCAGTAGGGCCATCGCCGGTCATTCACAACCCCGTTCGAAACCGGGCTCGCGGAAAAGGAACTATGTTTGCATGAAGGAAGCGGATGAGATAAAAAGATCCAGTGAAATTGTAGGAACGGCGATAATATAACTTTCGAAGGGGGTCATTCGATGATTTAGCAAAGGGACGTGAAATCCTCGGAATTGTTTGAATGTGGCCGCTTCATTGATTTCAGGTTAGCGCCGTCTAGTGTTATAGCTGAACGCGAAACTGCCTGAAATTGCAATCTGCTTCATGATAATGCCGACGAAGAGAGATTCAACTGAACTAACGCCAGTCCGTAGGACCACGCGAATTCTCGATATTCCGAAAGGCTCTGAAATACCCATTATTGAGCTTTTGCTGCCTTCTTACGTAAAAAGAGGGCATATCCTATATTGCCCAATTTGTTGTTAGCCTTTTAGTGGAGGAGGTAGCCAAATATTCACAGAAATACTTATGGCCTATTTTGAATTACATATCGCAAAACTATACGAGGAGGGTCACTTTTTAGGTGGATATTTTTCAAAAGAACCTTCCGGAGCCTTTCAGTTCATGCCCTGTTCGAGCTTGAATTAAAAATACTACGAATTGGTTAAACCTGCACATGTATTTGTATCGGAGGAGATACTCTTAAACCGCGATGTGGGTGAAACTGTCTAGAGCAAAACTTGTAAAATATCGGGTATCATCTAAAGGCGAACATTTATGGATTTTCTACGAAACCGTTTTCGGCGCTGGACCTGCAAACAATCAACTTCCATGATTCGTATTTTACATTGTAAATATAGAAAAGAGAAATTAGTTTCGAAATCTCTTCACAAGCATAAAACTGCCGCCAAAGACGAGATGGCGTAATTGAAATTCAAACGAGAGACTGAATCAGATGACATTCCCCGAGTACATGACTTGCAAATGTCATAAAAAATTTTACACCAAGTTCTTATAAGAGGTCCATTTAAAGTTATGACACCGAAAATTTATGGGTTGATCAGAGCTCATGACTTGAATCACCTTAATCTCTATAACAACAGATTTGTAAATCGTCGGCGTAGCTACATTTTTATACCGACCTTTTAGTTGAAGAGTCAGCTGGAATTCGAATTTTTCAAGTCGTGTTGATGATTTGATGATAAACTATTTCGTACGACCGTTAAATTGTACTATATATTTTGAGATTCTTTCTTAAAAATAAATTAGATCTAGTCTCACAATAAGAGAGAAATCAGGAATTTTTTCACATCACCTGAATTTCTTTTGTAGATGACTAAGAGATCACAAACCACCGACAACAAACTAGAGGGCTCTAGTCATTGCGAGTGCATAGCCGTGTTCTAGTAATTCAAGCTTGTTAATGATCATGAATAGGCTTTGTAAATACACGAATTGTGTGAGAGATTGATGGGACCACGAATGTATAATTTTTACACAAATGACTCACTGCTTTAATGAATGTTGATTTTGTACAAGGTGAGAAGCTCTTGTTGTTTTCAACAAGTACAACCTATTGAATTTTTACAAAGGAAGCATATTATCTTTTTTAAAACATTTCTTTCTTGAAACTACAAGCAGGATCCTCAGAAATATTCGACCATTTACAATAAACTGAACATCTTGACATTCAGGCAGAAGTAGACTTTTGAAGGAGAATTGATTTTTTTGCAAGACTTCACCAAAAACACATTTTTTACATCTAAACCGATTTTGGAAAAGAATTTACCAATAGTTAAAAATTTTGGTTAATCTTATTGTTAATTGTAAACCAAAATCTGTCTTGATAGCTCAATTTATTCGTTTACGTGGCATGGAGGGGGTTTATGAAAGAATTAACACACAGACTTTGCAGCACTATTCTCAGGAGGGCCTATGTTTTGGGGCCTAAAGAAATGGTTTCAATGCAATGATTTTCTGCGGTCACAACTTTTTTTAATTTACAGAAGAGTGAAATTCAAGATTTTCTGTGCGAATGAACTATTTTTCTCTTCATGAGCACTTAAAATTTACCAAATTTCAAGAACAAACAAATAGAGAAAAGAAGAGGACTAATTTAATAGGCCTCACTTTTAGTAGAGCAACATCATAGGTAAGAGTTTTTTTACTACTGATTTACTATTCGATCCACCAGCAAAATGTTCAGATTGAAAATTTCTAGGTAGATGAAGGCCTGAATACATAAAGTCCCTGGCATAGACAGATTAGAAATTCTTAGATTCTTTATCATGTGAAAATCATCACCACTTTGAACATTTTCTGAACACATTTTGAATTTTACACTAAAATTTTCATGAATTTGAGATGTATTAATATGACAGAATTATTTATAAAATATAGAAAAGAGGTCTGATGCANCCTCCTGAAGGCAGTACATCATAAATATATATTATACAGTACATCAGTAAGGCAGTACATCGTAATAAATATAAATTTCATACCCAATTCACAATAAAGTAAAGACTGAAACAGGGAAATGGACTCCTAATACCTTTGGTTCTTCTTTTTCAATTTAATCAAAACATCAAATTGATTGGATTATTTTCATTAGTTTGTGTGCATCCCTGCCAGATTAAGCTAAAATCTGATTGAGCAGATACTATGTTATGACAAAAAAGGGGAGACCTAATATATTTGAATGTAGGTGAATAGAAGATTGATTAGAAAAATACAAGAATTCCCATTTTCTTCCATCACACCATTATCACTTGCCCATCTTTCAAGTTGATATTTAGTGCTAATTCAATTAAATTTTCTTGTTTTTCATAATCAGAATAATTATCATTTTAAAAGTACTTCTTCTTTTGTGTGATTTTTCAGCATGCCTTATTTTATTGATGAAAATGACTGCTCAAGTAATGTTTCATAATTGATTCTTTGAAAGACTTCAATAAGAAATCTATCCATAGGAATATAACTTCATTCAATTCCTATATTTCGGAATATTACTGTCCCTTACTTTTCAACCTATTGCTTAACAGACTACTATTTGTAACAAATTTATTCATAAATCAAGGTTTACCTTTACCATAAATAAAAAATTTATATTTCTTTAGCAGCTTTGTCAATGGTGCATAATATAACACCATAATATTTATTACTATTATAACTCTAAATAGACTTGCAAGTTACATAACTCTGGTTCTGATGGCAAGGGTCCAACACACACACTCAGCTTCAGCTTACAAAATACATCCCAAACCAGTTATATAGAAGATAGTAAATGCAATACATACTTGTAAAAAACACAAGCATGTTACAAAAACTTCTTAAAATGGAATCCCACGTTATTCAAAGGTGTAATGATTATTGCCTCAAAAATTTGTCACTAATTTAATTTCCAAAATGAGAGTGTTCTTCATGAGCTTCATGTTTTTCCATAAACAGTAATATAAATTGTAACAGGGTGTGGTGTCCACTATCCCGACATTAAAAAATTCCCATAGTTTTTCAAGGAAATATTTCCAGGGTGTTCCACATCTGCAAATAAGTATAATCTTGTCCAAATATTAGAAATGTGGTGATAGTTAGGCACTTAAGGTACCAAAAATGGTGATGAACAGTTCATAGGTTCATTATGATATTGTTTAGGTATCAGAGCCGGTCCTAGACAAGGACAAGTTAGAAGGTTGTGTGGGGCATTAAGGTTTGAGATCAAATAACGTTAGGTTTGTCAGAGAGAATTATTTCATCAGAAATATTGTTTTTTTCATATTTGTGTCTTTTTAGTTCATCTTTCGCAAAAATAAACATATTATATAAAACTTTTGTTAAACTGTTTCCTAACTGGAAAGAGTGCCCGAGAGCCTCCTTGCCAGGGCACCAATATACTTTGGGCTGGTCCTGATAAGTTTCCAACTATAGGTTGGTTTCAATAAGTCATGCTGCAGTATACCACAAGTATAAGTGAATATGTGAAGACTACTGAGAACATGCACCACCCCAATGAGATTCTCATCCATTCCCAAGTCATTATGGGGATCCACCCTCAAGGAACCTAACACAAAATGAACTGCTTCATTGTTTTTCCAAGGAGGAGACTGCATTCATATAAATACATTACCTCAAGAGAATATTGAGTTCCTTCTAGTTGCTCAGTGTTTTCAAATTCCTGTCTAATTGGGTCATGAGGTGGCAATCCCATAGGATAAACGATCATTGTTGCACCTTTCAGCAAGTTCAGAGCCTCCTGTATCATTTCCAGGGTAACGCAAACTCCACGTTCTACTTGTTTCTGATTCAGACACCAGTATAGCATGTACCATATAATTAAAACTTGTACACAGTATTTTATGCTTGTGAATTGCAAGACTGTTGATAAGTGTGAAGGAACTTTGTACAAAATGCACAATGAATGTCTTTAAACTTTATATTAAGAATTTAAAAGACATCTTCATTAAGTAGTACACCATCAACTTTTAGTAGTAAAAATACTCTGCAATGTTCTTGTATTAAATGTGCCTTTCTCATAAATGGATATATTCATACTCTGATGTATGTATTTTGAAATTAAATGTTATGAAATGTTGAAAATTTATCTATTGGTACTGAAGAATGGGTGTAATTAATAAAATTCAAAGCAATACCAGCAAAATTATTTCTCTTCCAAGAGAGTATGGAAATTTCGAAATACTTAACTACCCAGGATTTTTAGAGAAAATATTAAGGTAAGATGCATAAAGATTTTTAATTCTACAACAGCATGAATACATGAAGAGTTCTGTAATTAATGTTCAGAATATCAATAGATATGACACTCTTTTAATCAAAGAGAAATTACTCAAGCTATTATAAAATTGCAGAGGTTGCTTTCCTGTAATTTATTTTTGTAAAATAATTTTGCTAATCAAACAAATGAAATTATCAGCAAAGTGTTATTTCCAAACATTTACTATTAAGGAATAACTTCAGTTGAGAAAAAATAAATAATTACCAAAAAATATGGCAGAAAGTAAACCTGAATGCTACAATCTTTACCATATGATGGCCACTGAAATGAATTAATAATGAAACTATTTCAGGGTTTCACAGCATTATTACCCATAAAATCAACTTTAAACATGAAACCAGTGTGCAGTGAAAGAAAGTCTGCAAACAAAATAAAAAATATGAAATTAAGTGCAGTGAATGAACCTAAGTATTTTCTTCAAGATTTCCAGTAGTTTCTCTCAAAACTAAAATAAAAGTTAGCTCATAATGGTTCAGCATCTAATCCAGGGGATTGAGAAGAAGATATAATTCCTGATTACATTTTTGGAACTGAAGGATACCTTGGAATCCTGTCATATGTAACTACAAAATGCTGAGAACGTTTCAATAAAAAAGAACACAAGCATAGCACTAAATTCATTAAATAATACAACCCCTTCTGTTTCTTAAACATACATCAAATGTATAAAATTATACTTTATTTTTACTAATATATACATATAATTTATATTATTATACCTGCTGACTGTAAATCAAAGTAATAAAATATTCTCAGTAAGATCTTTTATTGAGTTAGTACTTCCCATCTTTAACAGGAAAACCTATTCACCATTTTCCAAAGCTTTGTACAAATTTTTTCAATTTCTTATCGTTGTTATCAATAGAAAAAAATTGAAACTGTTACTCCCTATAAATAATCTGGTTTGCATAGCCTCATTCAGAGCTATTTATGCTTTACCCTCAAGAAGAAGAAAGATTTACCAATAAATTCTATTAAAAGAGTAATGCAATATCTAAATATTACAGGTCATATTCAAAGTTTTTGAGAGAATGACTATAGTGGTTTATATTTGTATGCTTTATCACATAGGATAGTTTAAAAATAAAGGAACAATTTCATTTCCACCAAAGTAACTAATTACCTGAATATATGGATTTGAAATATTGCTTTCTTTCAGTAATTTCCTAACTAACTCTCATACACTAAATCATCAACTAGTTAACACAATGATGTATGGAATGAACTTACTAAACAAAATTAAAATAAATCAGAGTCCTAGATTCTTCAATCTTTTGGGCTCACCACCAATGTAATTATTCATTTTATCTGACAACTCTATAAGCCATGGAAAGCAGGAAAATAATCATGTCTTTAAGATTAGTGCACATTTAAGGACTTCTTATATGTGATAATAATGATAATCTTTCCATTGAAAGGTAAGAGAAAAATTAGTGCAGGTGCAAAAGCTACCTTAAGGAATACAGGAATAATCTTCATCACACTTTTCAGAGACTCATATCATATGAAAAATTGTATTAGTAAAGATAAAAATATAAGTCCTTGCTAATGAAACAATCTCCAAAATGATGAATGTTAGTAAGTTTGTAAGTAAGTATTGTAGAGAGCCTTCATAAGGATAACAGATCTATGGTTAATGTATGTAGCTACTAAGTATAACTTAGTAATACATCAGAGAAAATGTTATAAGTGAAAAATAGTGAGAGTACCATTAAATCTTGTCAAATTTGCTTCTTGGATACAATATAACAGATTTTTTAAACATAATGTTACTTTCATATGCAGAGTTTTGTCTTCCAGGGATGATGATGACTCAATTGTTCCTACAAGACTTCATCTTCAAACCCTATACTCTCTACTGATTCTAATTCAATCAAAATTTCACATTACCTTAAGCTCTTCCTGCCTGTGATACGCTCTAGCCATCCATTCCTTACGCTCCTCTTCTGTCATGACTGGCTCTCTGGAAGGTGCTCCATGCCCTCTCTTTTGAATTTTCACCACCACCTTTGTTTTTTCATTCTTACCAACATAATCCTTCAATTTCTTATCAGGCAACATTTCCTTCCCAGAAAACCATAACTGGGATAGGGCAGGCTCAATAACCTGTAATTTAATTAAAATAGATTAATGAGAAGAGTAGGATAAAAGGATCTGCATGCAGGGGTGAATTGTAGCAAAGGACCTAGGCACAAGGACCACTTTGAGCCACCACCAAGATATTTTTTGCCATAGAAAATGACAAGACATTAATTTTTGGACCCCATTAATAGTGAGGCCCTCTTCTATCATGATGTGCTCCTAATGGTAAATCCATCCCTGACTATATGGATGGCTTACCACAAGTAAGCTTAGTTCTTTCATGTAAGTAAGACTACTGAAAGCTCTTGGAAATGATTACTTCCTAGATTAAACTATTGCAAATATAGAACATTCAAAATTGAACATCTGAGATATAAAATATTTTACGTAGAGACCGAAGTTTTTAAGGAGTAATGAATGTTGAAATTCATAATTTGAATTAAGGTAGATGTTTGAAAGTTATATTCTTACATTACTGTTCAAATTTAGTCTCATAAATATCTTAAATTTCATAAAATGTTCTCAAATATACCGAAACTAGAACATATAAAATTCCTTACTTTCTTTAAGTTAGTCACGTAATATTCATACTTTACCCCACAATTCAATGTGAAGCATGAAATCAAAAGAAAAAGAATTTTTCTTAGATGATTATTGTTTATTTTTATCCGTAACGCTTCACTTATTAAATCCATCAAAAGCAATAAACATATTTCCCTTAGTACATTTTAATCACAAATATTACTTGAGGTCTCAAAGATTATAAGAAGAATTTGAAATAATTTAATATTTTTTTCTAATTTTAGCAACTATACAAAACTAATACTCTCAACACATTTTAAAGTTTTGACTGCAAAGAATTAAGAGGCTTTCCTCCACAGCTATAAACATAATGTCATAGAATATCAGCAATGAATATACTCAAGGCAAAACATAACATGTAGGCAGCTAAAACATTTGACAAAACTGTTGCATAATAATTTGGCTTACCTCTCTTTGTATCAAAATATACTCTTTTATTCATTAATGAACGCACACAATTGTTAATCAAATTTGTGAAATGAGATATAATCCTGTAATGAGGTTATACTGATTCAAAGTAAGGTAGAGGCAGTTAACAAAATAGAATACGGGATCCTTTCCTACATTTTCATTGAATTCAATCAGGTTAGTACTATGAGTGCAATATCACTCTTGCAATGTGACTTTAAAAAATTTAAAATGGCATAGATACATTTTCAAGTGAGCAATTAAATAAACTATCTAAAATAAACAGAATTTATTTAAAATTTTACTAATTTCTGAGCTTCATAAAAACCACAAATACATCCTTAAAATTTTGGCAAGTTATTAGCCTTTGATTAATAAATTGCTGTTTGAATAATATGTACATAACAATATTCTGAATTTAGCAGCAGTGCTTCCTCCTTAATCAAAAATTTATATTTTTTGTCTGTAGATTTCCATGAATTTACTGAAGTGTTATCCAAGGAATTCATAAATGTAAAGAAGTAAAATATGCTTAATCAATTCAATCTAAACAGAGGTACCACTAAAGAAACATCAATCAGAAGAATTCGGTTAAACATTTCAATGAATATACAGAATATATCCCTATGTATGTATTATGTTACTGATGATGGTTTTCTTAAATTAAAACAAATCTTGAGATAACTTTCACTAGAAAACAATGCAAGCACATCAATTTTTAATTAATCAACAGCCCAATAAACTGTCAATTGCTTAATAATAATTCAATGAATAACCCTTGACACAGATATCAAAAATTTTAGACACTCTCAATTTACAACATCCCGGATTCATGAATTCATTTATTGAAATACCTAAATTATTTTATTACACAATTCATTGAAAATTATTTATTTGTTTTTAAGATTGGACTACAGATAGGCAGGTGGTAGTCATCTTTTCAGGGGGAAAAGGAAATACAATACCCTGCCTGGTATTCATCCTAGTCAGGAGGGAAACCCCCCAAAACCTCCTGAAGGCAGTACATCATAAATATATATTATACAGTACATCAGTAAGGCAGTACATCGTAATAAATATAAATTTCATACCCAATTCACAATAAAGTAAAGACTGAAACAGGGAAATGGACTCCTAATACCTTTGGTTCTTCTTTTTCAATTTAATCAAAACATCAAATTGATTGGATTATTTTCATTAGTTTGTGTGCATCCCTGCCAGATTAAGCTAAAATCTGATTGAGCAGATACTATGTTATGACAAAAAAGGGGAGACCTAATATATTTGAATGTAGGTGAATAGAAGATTGATTAGAAAAATACAAGAATTCCCATTTTCTTCCATCACACCATTATCACTTGCCCATCTTTCAAGTTGATATTTAGTGCTAATTCAATTAAATTTTCTTGTTTTTCATAATCAGAATAATTATCATTTTAAAAGTACTTCTTCTTTTGTGTGATTTTTCAGCATGCCTTATTTTATTGATGAAAATGACTGCTCAAGTAATGTTTCATAATTGATTCTTTGAAAGACTTCAATAAGAAATCTATCCATAGGAATATAACTTCATTCAATTCCTATATTTCGGAATATTACTGTCCCTTACTTTTCAACCTATTGCTTAACAGACTACTATTTGTAACAAATTTATTCATAAATCAAGGTTTACCTTTACCATAAATAAAAAATTTATATTTCTTTAGCAGCTTTGTCAATGGTGCATAATATAACACCATAATATTTATTACTATTATAACTCTAAATAGACTTGCAAGTTACATAACTCTGGTTCTGATGGCAAGGGTCCAACACACACACTCAGCTTCAGCTTACAAAATACATCCCAAACCAGTTATATAGAAGATAGTAAATGCAATACATACTTGTAAAAAACACAAGCATGTTACAAAAACTTCTTAAAATGGAATCCCACGTTATTCAAAGGTGTAATGATTATTGCCTCAAAAATTTGTCACTAATTTAATTTCCAAAATGAGAGTGTTCTTCATGAGCTTCATGTTTTTCCATAAACAGTAATATAAATTGTAACAGGGTGTGGTGTCCACTATCCCGACATTAAAAAATTCCCATAGTTTTTCAAGGAAATATTTCCAGGGTGTTCCACATCTGCAAATAAGTATAATCTTGTCCAAATATTAGAAATGTGGTGATAGTTAGGCACTTAAGGTACCAAAAATGGTGATGAACAGTTCATAGGTTCATTATGATATTGTTTAGGTATCAGAGCCGGTCCTAGACAAGGACAAGTTAGAAGGTTGTGTGGGGCATTAAGGTTTGAGATCAAATAACGTTAGGTTTGTCAGAGAGAATTATTTCATCAGAAATATTGTTTTTTTCATATTTGTGTCTTTTTAGTTCATCTTTCGCAAAAATAAACATATTATATAAAACTTTTGTTAAACTGTTTCCTAACTGGAAAGAGTGCCCGAGAGCCTCCTTGCCAGGGCACCAATATACTTTGGGCTGGTCCTGATAAGTTTCCAACTATAGGTTGGTTTCAATAAGTCATGCTGCAGTATACCACAAGTATAAGTGAATATGTGAAGACTACTGAGAACATGCACCACCCCAATGAGATTCTCATCCATTCCCAAGTCATTATGGGGATCCACCCTCAAGGAACCTAACACAAAATGAACTGCTTCATTGTTTTTCCAAGGAGGAGACTGCATTCATATAAATACATTACCTCAAGAGAATATTGAGTTCCTTCTAGTTGCTCAGTGTTTTCAAATTCCTGTCTAATTGGGTCATGAGGTGGCAATCCCATAGGATAAACGATCATTGTTGCACCTTTCAGCAAGTTCAGAGCCTCCTGTATCATTTCCAGGGTAACGCAAACTCCACGTTCTACTTGTTTCTGATTCAGACAAATGTACAGAGAGAACATCTGTTAAAATCTTCTTTTAAATTGATACAACATATGAGCTGATACAAAAAAAATTATGGTTAATGATGTTTCTAATAATAAGATTTATCTTTGCTACTAAAATTATATAACACAGTTTTCTTTCTAATATTCTTCATGACATTCCCTTCACAAGAATTTTAAATTCTTAAGAATATTTATGCACGGGAAAGGTGTCCAAATAGATGACATTCAAGAAACATAAGCAATATCTAACTAAGAATTTTACTATGTCAAGCTTACAAAATGCTTGCCCATCTAAAACTGTCAATCAAACATACTTATTATTCTTTACTTTGAGAAAATAACTTCTATTTTTCAAGTTATGATAGAATATGTAAATCATTTTACCTCTGTGAAATCATAGTGGTAAACTTACAATAATGATATGCAATTCAAAGAAAAAATAGAATATTCCTCAGAGTATATACTTTTATTTTTGTAACCTTATAAGCCTAATTATTTGCTTAGATTATGCTAAATTTCACCTTTGATGTCATAGCTTTTGCCTCAGATACAGTCTTATTCAAGACATCTTGCATCTTCTCATTTGGTTTCTTGCCATTTCTCCTTCCCAATGGATCTGGCTCCAGAGTATAACCACCACTTGGAATGCATTTGTCTCCCCATTCATCAATGAGTTTTAACTCCAAAACTTGCTCTTCTGTAAGCCCCATCATGTTGGGGGGAAGGCAGGTTCCATGTTTGGCAAGGCATTCAATTTCTGCAATTGGATGCATGTTTCAGAAGAATAATATGAATTTTCATCAAGTGAAAGAATTTTGGAGGAAGGAACAAGCAATTAGAGCACCCCTGCAAGTGTGACTAAGATCAGAAACAAATTTCAGTTAATTACGAAATATATTTATTTCATAAATGAAGTTCTTAATGTATGAAAATTGTTCACCAGTTCTGTAAATAACACAAAGTATAATAGAGAAAAATATCATCTAACAATATATATTTGTTAAAGAAATACAGGATGGGAAAAAATACACACTTTAGTTGGAAAGTTTTGTTATTCAGATAGTGTAATTAGATGAGGAATAATCAAATTTTTATTATTTCATTTTATACTCATTCATCACAAGCATATACATTCTATTCCATTGCCACAACACTATTTTGAGGGATTAATTTTGATTTATCTAGAACAAAATCAAGACTTGATTTACTGGCTACATAAAGAATATTTAAAACAAATTTTTTTAACTATAGACATAGTTTTAGATATTTCTTAGGAGTAAATGAGAAACAATGGAATTCGTATTTTCCACATGATTTTATTAATGATCCAGTTTCGGCAGTTCAGCAGCCATCATCAGGTTGGCTGAAACCGGTGGGTTGAAAAAATTGTATGGAAATAGGAAGTCTGTTGTTTCTCATTTATTAAATGGCATTCCACATAGTAAGGTGTATCATATTGATCACTTTCTTAAGAAAAAAAAATTATTTAATTTACTCTTAACTACTGTATTTTATCAGTTGTACTTTTGCTTTTGCTGAGATTGTAAAAATGAAATTTGCATTATACACTGTCAAAGCCTTTCAAAAAAATTAGCAATTAAATATTTGGTTCGTGGTAATATACAATCCATTTTCTGATATTGGGAACTTGAAATAGTAAACTAAATGTTAAAGCATTGTGTATTCTCTAAATTACTGAACAAAGATGATGTATAGTATGATTGATTACAAACTTTTAGCAATTTCAGGAAAGAAAATAATTAAAAACTACGTACCAAGATGATTCGGATAATTTTGAGAATGGATAAGTTTTTTTGCGATTACTGAGATAAACTTCAGATACAACAGTTACAGAAAAAAATTCGAAGAGCATTATATATCACCTATTACCAAACTCGATAGATAAAAAACACATTATTGTTCGAATTTTCACAAAAAATTAAACAAACTACCAAATTAATATACTTCAGTAGAACGGAAGTCATGAATATTGGGTTGTATTTAATCATTCCAAGTGCACCATAAACAAAGCTTCGAAAATACATGCTTGTGGTTTTATTATCTCACCGTTTGAATACACTGTTTCTAAAGTAAACTCACCGTTGCATACACGACCCACTTTAAGTCTTCCATTAAATATTGTAGTTACTTCAGTTATGACATTAGCAATATCCGATTCAACAAATGTTTCGAAGAGAAATTGGCTTTCTTCGCCTTTCTTAACGTGGAGCTTGACCATGATTTTTCAACCAAGTTTATTTAGGTCTATATATGTTACTATATAAGGGAAACTAACAAATTAACTGCATATAATGTAAGATAATACCAGAGTGGGGCCTGTTTTCTACAAGAATCACGGTCTGGTACGTTTATACTCGTTTCTATAGCGACGCATTTAATAACTACGACGCAGCAGCCAGCTGAAATTGATAATAATTGATTTTAAAATCATCGATCAAATATCAACATATCACATAATTTAAACGTCATCTCACTATGATGTTAAAAAATAAAGATAACTAAATCTATATGGCAAATCGCTTACTAATCTCGCTTTTACACGTTGAAATAATTTAACTCAGAAATTATTGCTCTTCATTTTAGGCGTAGCTTAGCACAGTTAATATTAAATGCAAGCACTGTAGAACTAAGTTAACAAAATTTAGTGAAAATAAAGCCTTTTTTTCGCGTCTGTATTTTGAATGAACCAGGGAGAGGATGAAAAACGAAGTAGGAAAGAAATGCGAGTACTTCACGCGGGTAGTTCGAAATTTTATAATGCGTATCATAATTGAACTTTTCGATTAGCTATATGATTTACCAATATTCATTTACTTTATTTTGTTTATAGATCTGATTTGGAGATAAACTTCCTCAGTTTGACATTTAAACGACCTTCAGTTAATTAAAACCTTAAAATTTATTTTATATCTCTTATTCCAAAGGGAATTTTTGGTTTGAGGTAGCTTCAATTGATTAATATTCGTAATCTCAACTAAGAAGCACGAGGTAAATACATTTCAAACCTATTTAAACAGGGTACTTCTCTATCAACACATAAGTGCATAATTCATAATTTAAAAATTAAATCAGCATTTAAAAGAATTTTCGATAGAATACTATCTAGTTTATGATTTTATAGTGGTATTCATCTGAAAAACAAAAATTGTTACTGTTTTATTCACGGTATTACGAAAAATATTTGCAGAGCACATGGTCTCCTAGTAGAAATGGGCTTCTATTGGATTTGACCTTACCCAATAAAGAGTGACATAAATTAATGAAGTATTCAGCTGGTTTTACTGATTTTATAGATTTATTTCAAAATTAGTGTGTTTCCATTCTGGCTATCAACTACTGAGGAGAGCATGACTGAAAAACTTGTGAAATCAGCTACTGAATGTTACCTGCAGCCCATAGGTTACTAATAGCTAAAGTTCCTTATCAAGCACATACACTCTTTGCACCCTAAAATGGACATAATAGTGAAAATTAAAACAAAATACAGTATCAGTTGCTGCAGTTTTACATAAAGATTGGATGATGAAGGCATAGCTGCAGGGGAAGAATTAAGATTATTCTAGAAAAAGATTAAGTCTAGCACAACTCAGAAGAAGGGATGGGCCATATGAGCATGACAAAAATAATCTCAGGCCACAGATGAAGAAATTTGCGAAAATAAAGGTTATTTTTATAATTTTTAAAGAATATTTATCTGAACGTTAAAATAATAATAAATAATTAATTTGTAAATTAAAAGATAAAAGTTTAGTCAGGTACAGTTGGGAATACCTATACTAATAATTCCTATTGCTTGTGTCACTAAAGTTTGGGTTTGCTTTTCTGTATACTCTGGATTTTCTGAGAGTATGGGGTTATGATTTTGAGGAAATCTAAAGATTTATAAAAATAACGGCTTAACTGTGTACCTTCTAGAAATCAGTAAAATGCAAGCAATGAAAGAAAGAAGGAAAACTAGATTTCTGAAAAATGCAAAAGAGCAGAAATGATGATTGAACATTCAATTAATATTTTTGCTCTCTAGTAATTATAGAAAGTTCGAACCCCATCAAGACAATGTCTGGTGAGCAACTGTACACATAAACCATGTAGAAGGGGGTCAATTAGTCAAAACAATTTAAAAGTACTAACCCCTCTTTAACTATGAACTTGCATTCAAATGACAATTTTGTTGATTGAGGATTAAATTTTTATAGTTTATCTTCTTAAGTTAAAATCATAAGACATACAAGAGATTGATGACAGTTTCTTATTTCATTAATTCCATTAGAGGTTAAACAGTTTCTATAAAAGGTGTAGTTGGCAATATTTTTTTAATGATTTTTAAAACATGAAAAATACCTAGAATGTACAATTCTGATAACTTATGTACGATTTAATCTCCAAATGTGTTTTCCCTTTCAGTATATTCATCAAGGATGAGCATATTCATAGGATTACATCTAAACTGTCAATTCTTATGGAATGTTTTCTTATCCTCTAAATCAGAGGTAGTAAACCTGCAGCCTTAAAGCCTTGAGAAAATTCTTAGGGTGTTCAATGGGGTCTTTTAGTAACTTCCAGAAGCAAATTCCCATATTTAAAACAATTTTTTACCTGATATTGCCAATGATGTCATGTGAAATTTAAGAGGAAAACATTTTCTTTTAGTTCTCTCAGTGAATGTATTTGTTTTCTCATACACAACTTCAATGTTATCTATGTATGTAATACACAAGTCGAGAATGGTCATAGTGTCACATGCTGGCTTTCTTATGCAGCCTCTCAGTACAGCCTTTTAAATGCACCCTCTCAATGGAGAAAAGTTCCTGAACCAAATCTATACCAATGGTTGGTTCAGCAGATCTTTTAATTAACTCTAAATTTATCATTTAATATAGGATATAGGCATTAGTTAATACATAAATGGTTATTAATCAATGAAAAAATGTGATTATCACTGTACTTATAATATTATATATCATCATCATCATCAGCCATTTTCAATCCGACGTCAGATGTAGGCCTCTCCAAGCGCTTTCCAATTTTCTCTATTCTGAGCCTCTCGTTGCCATGTCACCCCTAAATACTGAATGATGTCTCTGTTCCATTGGTCCCTTGGTCTTCTTCTTGGTCTCTTCACATCTCTTGGTATCCAGTTCAAAACTGCTGATGTCCATCTGTTGTAGTTTCTTCTCACAACATGGCCTGCCCACATCCATTTTAGTGATCTTACCTTATCTATGATGTCTGTCACTCCTGTTATCTTCCTAACCCAGGTGTTGCGTTTCCTGTCTCTTCTTGTGATTCCAAGCATACATCGTTCCATACTTCTTTGTGTAGTCTGAAGTCGCTGGGTTATTGCTGCGTTTAACACCCATGTTTCACTTCCATATGTCAAAACTGGTAGAATGCATTGGTTGAAGACCTTTCTCTTCAAGACCATTGGCATTTTCGACTTCAGAATATGGGCGTTTCTTCCGAAGGCACTCCAGCCTAGTTTCATTCTTCGATTCACTTCATTAATCCTGTTTTTCTCTCCTGTCGTAACCAGTTGTCCCAGGTAAGTGTACTCTGAACAAACATCAATGGGTACCTCTTGTAGTAGGATTGGTACTTGTGCTGCAAAAGAATTATACATTACCTTAGTTTTCGATAAGTTTATCCTGAGTCCTATTTTCTGCCCAGCCGCGTTCAGTTCTTGAAGTCTTGATGCTAGATCTTCACCGTTGGTTGCGAAGAGTACTATATCATCTGCGAAACGCAAATGACTGATGTGCTCTCCATTGATCCGTAGGCCTCTTTCCTCCCAGTCTAAGGTTTTAAAGACTTCTTCCAGAACGGCTGTAAAAAGAATTGGTGAAAGGCAGTCGCCTTGTCTCACTCCCTTCTCAATCCGGAATTCCTCTGTTTCTTCATGCAGCATTACAGAGGCTGTGGCGTCCTTGTAGATGCTGCGTAGAAGTTGGATGTACTTTGTATCTATCCCTTGTTTCCCCAGTGCCTCCAGTGTGGAGGAGGTACTTACCGAGTCAAAGGCCTGGGCATAATCCACGAAGCAGAGTACTAGTGGCATCTCGTATTCGTTCATTTTGCTGATAATTTCTTGCAGCGTGTGGATGTGGTCCATAGTGCTGAATCCCTTGCGAAATCCAGCTTGTTCTCTTGGCTGGGCAGCTGCCAGGGACGTCTTAAGACGTGCAGCTATTACTCTCATGAACGTTTTGTAAATAACGGTAAGGAGGCTGATGGGGCGGTAGTTCTTCAAATCTTCCTTGCTTCCTTTCTTGTGCAAAAGGACAATCTTTGCATGGTTCCATTCCTTCGGAATTCTCCCTTGTCTAAGGCAATTAGTGAATAACTGCGCTAGGACAGGAGAAATTTCTGTAACACCAAGTTTCAGATATTCTGCTAAAACTCCATCAGCTCCTCCTGCCTTTCCATTCTTCATCTTCTTGATGGCCTCTGTTACTTCTTCTGGGAGAATAGAGGGGGGATTTTCTGAGTTTTGTGTTTCTTCTTGGTTTTCCTCTTCAACATTTTCTGTCTTCTTGTATAAGTTGGTGAAGTATTCGGTTACTGTCCTCAGTATTGCTTGTCTATTGGAAGTTGTTGTGCCATCTTCTTTCTGGACGACCAAGATTTGTTTCTTTCCCATTGCTAGGCGTCGTCTGACCCTCTTCATACTCTTGTTGTTCTCTATAGCTTCTTGTACAATTCTTTCGTTAAAATTCCTTACATCTTCCTTCATCGCCACTCTGATAGACTTGCATAGCTCGACATATTCGATATTTTCCTTTGGCAAGTCTGAGTGCTTCAGTTGCTTTCGCTGTTTCATCATTTTCCTGGTTCTGTCGCTGAACTTCTTATCCTTTGGTCTTTTTGGTGTACTTGCTACTTCTTCTGCCGCTGCTTTCACGACTTCCATGACTTTGGCTTCCAGTTCTACTTCTTGAAGTGCTGAAAACCTATTTCTAAGTTCCAGCTGGAACTCTTTCCTATTTTCTTCTAATTTTGTAATACTTACCTCCTGTTTCCTGCTTGAGATCAACTTCTTTCGCTCCATTCTGACGTTAATCTTCATTCTGCATCTAACTATCCTATGGTCACTTCCAGTGTTGAAGTTGTTTAGTACCTCACAATTAGTAACTGTTCAGAGAACATAGAATTATGAAACTTAGAACAAACAACAAGATTCTCTTGTGGTTTAAGTTAACTCTAGTCCAAAGGTAATCTTAAAATAAATGATCTAAAATATAAAATTTATCATGACCATATTATCATATATGCATTTATATATCAGTTATCAGCAAATTATCTAACAAATTCCATCTTCAAGAGTCAACTCTTTATGAGAAATTTAAATTTATTGTAGCAGTAGCACAACATTACAGGTAAATTGGCTTTTCTCTTTCAGTGAAATTTCTAAACGTTTTTCTGAAATAACAAAATAAATGACTGCCTAATTCAATTAATGGAAAATATTGCCATCACTTCTTAATTTGAACAGAAGATTCTACAGAGAAAATAGAAATTTAATTACCATTAAGGTGATTAAATGAGTAGAGAATACTTGATAGTGATAGTCCTTAACAAAGGAGATTTGATAAGTATAAGTCTCTGCTAGACAATGTGAAAGCCAAATAGAAGTTGATAATTAAAAAATGTTTATTCAAGGTAACATATGTAATTTTGAATCTCATTTCAGGAAAGGGTGTTCACAAGATATAATTCTAAATTTTGTCAAACTGAGAAAATTGAAACTGTTTGCTCTGTAGCATCTTTAATGCACCATCAAAGTTAACTTCTGGTATGTATGGACAATGATTTTTTGGAGTGAATGAAATGCATTACTTTTGAAAAAAGGAATTAACCCTTTCCTTCTGACACATTTACTTGCCATCTTTAATCATCTTAGCCATAGAAAATTCTTTATCTAAGCAATAAAATAAAGATTATTTGGAGGTTAAATCTAAGAAATGAATAATGTAGAGGAATTCAAAGGAATGGAATTTTAAATTGAAGGAATTTAATTTTCAATGTATGAGAAAGAATTAAGGAAAAAATGGACTGTTCATTGATTTATGTTCAACCCATTCACTGTTCATTAAATAGCATTGTGGCCTCCTTTCATTGAAGATTTTCAGCTCATTTGAAGCTTTTGTACAGATTACATTCAATATTATTTTATAAATACTTTATTTATTGCACTTTCACATGGTTTATTTACCAACTGCTTGAAGTTTAGGTAATCTGTTCTCAGCTGTTCAGAAAACAACTTTTAAAAATAACATTTAACTTCATTCAAATCAAAAGAAATGAATATTTTGTCCACATGAAAACATTTTCTGTATTCCTTTATATAAAACATGACAGTGAATCCTCAGATTTACCATCTGGTTAGATCAAACAACTTTTATAAATAAGTACATTAAATAATGCAATTAAGTAACAAAAAACGACACTGATAACGGCTTAAAACTATTTACATCACCCTTATCTTTAATGGCAAAGACAAATCATTTCCTGCATAATATTTCCTTAATGGATTAGCAGGGCTGAATAAGTTACTCAGTTAATCTAACAATAAACAAATGACAAAAATGTAGATATAAATAAAGTATTTGAAATGGAATCACTAGCAAAAATTATCAGTCTTCATTTATGGAAGAGTAAGTGAAAGTGATGACACATTATTTGGTTCCTTTTTTACAAAGACCTCTCTAAACATGCAGATATAATTGCTGATTAGATGTATTAGATATCAGAGCATTGGTACCTCACTTGTTTGGAAGATGTGACCATGGGCTTTAGGAGCCTATGCTCATCCACTTTGAAGTACACCATTATGCATTTAGGATGAGGCCAACATGCACATTAAAAAAATATCAGCATACAGCATTTGAAGTCACTGAGTTCAGATGGCCATTTTCTTGAATCCTCATGAGCCTTTGTCTATTACATTGCCATCCATCTACCTACCATTATAATGGCTCTACCCTCATAAAGATTTCCATCATTATTTCTACATTTGTACTTCATAGTATCAGTTCAATATTCTACACAATTCTTGACTGAAGATGCACTTGGCTTGAAATGATATCAAGGTTGCATTTCCATAGATGGTACATGAAGATCTTCAGGAATGATGCCTTAAGGTTGTTGTCATGTCTCTTAAAGGAGAGAAGAAAATAACTGTAAAATAAAATCTTTGAAGGGTTACTAAATTTGAAAGTATTATCAAGGAATACAACTCACCACTATATTTGAAAATTTTCACTCCACCTTGATTTCAATGGCTCACCAACTTCTTGTTTGCTCTGAATCTCATCTTGTGTAATGAGGAACCTGCAACCATGCCTTGCATTATTAGCAAGAATGTGAAGATCATAACTGAGTTCCTGCGAGGGAAGTAATGTTTAATAGCACATTAGGGAGTAACAAAAAATCAAAATTGAAACCTATGAGTTTGAAGGAACAATGATAATGGTATAATTACATTGTAGAAATGAAATGGAAAAAATTGACAGTGAAAAAATTATAGGGCATATTCCTACCATAAATAATAATGATCTAAATAATACAAAAAAATTTAAATCATAAAATTATAAACAGTAAATATTCAGGCATGAAATTATTTCAGTAAGATGGAGAAACAGCGAGGCTAAAGAACTTAATAGTAGAATTATGAAAGGAGGGATGCATTGAATAAGAAGAAGGAAGGAATGTGAAGTAAAAGCCAGAGAAGAGTTGGAATGTAAACTAAAAAGCATTTCATAAAGGTTTCTATACTGGAACCAAAATGATGCAAGCAGCAAAATGATGCATGAAGGAAAAATTTACTCATGGGAAGTATTAAAACAGTGCAAGAGTTCATTCAAGGAAAATATGTGTATTAGGAATGGAAGAAGATTTAAAGTGGAGATCACATATGAAAGGTGATATAGTAAGATAAAAGGAGGATTATTAAAATCAATTTAATTTCTCAAATGCGCAAAGCATTAGAGAACAAAGAAAGCTGAAAGGGAAACTAAAAGGAGATCAGTATAGCATATCTTAGGAGCTCATATTGTAATCACACATTTAGAAACCTTTATTGTAATTACTAGTAGTGAATTTGAAAGTGAAATGTTACAACAAGCTAAATACATTTCCTATAGTAACAATAAGTAGTTATCCTGTCTACCAGTTTTCTGTCTATGTATACCATATTCTCATTGTATGCTAATTCATTGAAAGTCAATTTGTGATTCATCACGTCTTTGCACATCGATTTTGCATGATTAATATCCATAGAGCGATGACTCATCGCATATTTTCATATTCAATGCGTGAAATAGAGTTCATTGCTCTGAAATCAATCCAGATCAAACATGTTAATAGGACGCCTCTTAAGCAAGAGAAGCGGCAATAAAGTTGAACTCAGGAATGCTTTCACTTGGCAGATATCTCATGAAAATGATTCAGATGGCAAAGGATAGGGCCGGTTCAAGGTGTTCATGAGCCCTGATGCAAAATCAAACGAAGGCGCATCATTGTTCATCTTTCTGTATAAATAGTACAGCAGAGCATGGAGCCAGGAAGCACCTACGCTTTTCCTACCTCGCTTACTGGCTAGTTATCCCTAATTACGGGACAACTCATTCATGTTTTACCGTATCCAGATTTACCTTCCGTGCCTTCCTGGGGGTTGAGGTTAGAAGCAAATGACTCTAAAACTGTTTTGTTTTAGACTGTGCTGAAATCGGGTCTGTAGTTTTGCAGGTTATACTGGGATCCATTTTGCAACTGATTTTCATAGTTTGACTCAAAGAATGTGCCTCACTAATGTTGAACCGTCACACGACTGAACTGATTACTTGTAATGACGGCAACACCTACCATCTGATTCACACGGTCCCCGATGCTTAGTGCTAATGACGAACCCCGTGGCGCAAGCGTCTTTAAGCATATGGCACCATGACTCGTAAGTTCGTTCATTGGATCCGCACAAAGGCCCCCAGTTACTCCATCCTCTGCTGTGGGAGTTGGACTTTTTGGGCGTCGCCAAGCTGCTGTTTTCATGGAAGATAGCGCTTGAGTTTCCGGTGGCTGGAGGAAGGGTGGTCCTACGGTGACCCCGCGGACACCGCTGGCTGCAGGTGACGCACCGCGGGCGCCCACTCATTAGCTCTGTTAAGCACGACTGCCCTTCACGGCAATGAACGCTGCGACAGGTCGCCGTCTCTGGAAACGGAAAGCATCAGAAATACTCAAAAGGTTGCTTAGGTACTGTTCCCATACTGAGAGTTACTTCCGATTTCAAAACTTGTCTCCGCTGAGAGATTCCAGTCGAAATGCGTTCAAAAAATATTGTATTTCACCCGCGTAAATAACCTGTTTCTAGTATTGCGTCGAAATAATATAATTGAAGGAATTATAGGAGTAAAAAAAAATAGTATAATTAAAAACAATATAATAGTTTATTGAAGACATGTCAACAGCAAAATGTCAAAACTTCAGGTTAAGATCTAAAGTTTTCTAGGTTGTACTTAAAAAATTGACTTAATTAATAATTTACGAATTCTTGAAGTTTGGAAGATCGGCGAAGAACTACTGAATTAGCACCATCTTATTTCATTATCAGTCAGCGAAAATTGTACTTCTTAATTATATTTTCTTACGAACTGGAATATTGGGCTGGGAGCTGCTTATAAGCCTTTTTTATTAATATAGTAAATTTGAGAAATTTGAATAATGGAACTTCTATGGTATACCTTAGCACAAATGTAAATATAATTTTCTATTCCAATTAAGAAAAAGATAATTTAACTAACAGTTTATTCGGACTATCATATTTGGCAAAATGAAACTTTTCTACAAATTTCAGGATGACCGAGCGGTTTAAGGCACCAGCCGCAAGCCTACTATCCGCCAGAAACGAGTATGTTGGTACTCGTGTGAGGATGTGGGTTCAAATCCATCTTCTGACAAAGATTTTGCCAAATATTCTTCCCTAAGTAAACCTTTAATGAGGGCGCAATTATTAACCTGAAGTGATTCTTTCCCTTCCCCATAAACTGTAAATTATTCAAAGGAATAATGGTCTTGTTGCACAAATGCAAACGATTGCAAGTAATGTTCCCTCTCATCGTATCTAATTTTCAATTAAATTTTAATATTAAAATTTTGGAGTAAGTAGTGGGAAAGTTGTAATTTCCCTGGTTTCGATCCTTTCCTTGGATGTTTGTACATTATTTTACGCTGCATTTCCATTCTTTCGCTGTGCAAAGAAATTGTGGTGGGTCTTAGTCCTGTTTGTTCAATGTGGACATGACTAGCGTTGTATTGGGCTGCAGAGTGTAGTAATGGACGTTCTGATGAACGTCATTAGCGTCAATTGCATTTATATTGTATAACTGACGATGGGATGGATATTCTGGAATTTTTTATTGTGGCTAGTGGGGTGCTTTCAAGTTGATTTTGAGGAGCGTGTGTAGAACCTGTTGAACACTTGCCACCAGAACGATGCTCTACTCGCGGAGTCTATTTAGGGGTCATAATATTAACTCATTAGAGTTTACTAGAATTTGAAGCAATGCATAGGAAGGTAATTAACGAAAATTTAAAGGAGTGAGAAACTCTAAAACATAAAATTAATAAATTATGACGTTTTGAATTTGAATTTAGTATTGTTAATGGGCATAAACACTGCCAAAATTAATTTATTTTCTGATTGCCAGCCATTCCTACAGAAAGACCTTGCCTTAATGTCACGTAAAATTTGGAAAGAACTTTTACAGTATTGTGGCTACACAACATGCATTCCTTAGAGGAAATTTAACTTAATAAATTTAATTTAATGAACCATTGAGTTCGGAAGCTCTAATTTCAAACGAAATATAATTCCAGAAAGGTCAATTCCAGTAAGGGCCGTAAAGCTTTTAGAGAACTTTAGCGGCTTTTCCTATAGTTAAAATTGCGATGAAAAGAGCAAGAAGGAAAATCCATTAACTGAGGTGACGTAAACAATTTTTCCTGAGTAATAGCTTTGAAGCACAAACCGAATTTTTGCCCCTTTCCCTTTCCGGAGACACTAAAAACCGTGTGGAAATACATGAGCTAAGGGGGATCTCAGCAGCAATGGGATGTCTCCACTCGTGATCAGCCTTCCGTCACGTAGGTGAAAGAAAGGAAGAGGATGGCTCACGGTATTCGCAAACACAGGATGTTTTGTCTCCTTCGGGTTTCACGTTAATAACCATGGGTTGAATGAAGAATGAATATTCATAAACTAAGGCTAAATCTGCTCATTAAATAACACCCAAAACAAATATTTCAAGATTTTTTTCTCGATTCCAAAAATCACCTTCCTTATAAATCAGTTTTTATTTCATAGGCATATCAACCACTTGATATCGGGACAATTACTGGGGGCGCCTCGGGTATGATGTCGAACTGATGTGATAAAAAATCCGGTTTAGAGCATATTAACTTGCAATATATAAACGTTTTTCCATAGTGTTAACTAAAGTTTTTCAATGAAGTTAACAAAATCCACTGTTTCGGCTTCTACTTTGTGATAGCTCTCTATCTTCTTCTCTGGAGAGGGATGAAATAACTTTTACACGTTACCACAGAATTTTAATCTTGCACGACCTAGGTTTCAACGCATTGCACCAATACACCTGATGATGGGACGATGCGTTGAAACCTAGGTCGTGGAAGATTAAAATTCTGTGGTAACGTGTATTTTTTTCATTCCTCTCTCGTATAAAGGTTATTATCAAGCATTATTTTGTCCGACTGATTTGACAATCACGTTGTCACAATGAAAAAGTGCGGACATATGGCTTAGCCATGGGATTGAAAAGCCAAATTACATTCCGGCTTATTTTAATGAATGGAATCACAGTGGAGAGAAGCTTTCATTATTCGCCACTTGGAAATTAACAAACTAATCATTTAAGATTAATAATGAAGGAATTATAATTGACATTTTTAATTAATATATTAAAGCAACATGTACTAATCCGAAATCTAAATTTTTTAATTTATGTAGATTTTTGGTCAACAAAAACTAATAATTTAGTTGCAACATGGCAAGAGTATTTTCTGGTAACATCGACAATAGGAGAATGTTGTTAAGGAAAAAATGTCGATAGGTTGCCATTTCAATGAAAGATTACCATACTAAGTATAACATCTACTGTCCAAGAAGAAGAAATTTTTCGTATGTTTTATTGAAGAAGGTAAAAACTAAACTTCATACCTCTAAAGTGAATTGAATTCCGATAAAAGTACATAGCTATTCACAATTCTAAAACATGGAAATATATCATAACTGCTACTCCATCACTCCAAGGTAGTGACTTGAGCATAAACATTGGCTGAGTTTTGATTTTAGCGGACTATTTTCTCAATGACTTAATTTTATAATGACCCAACATATATGTTTCGAGATAAATTAAGATCAAATTAAGTCAAAATATCATCAAAAGATTCTTTTATCCATCGTTTATAAAATGAAAGCAGTTGGACCAAAATAATATTTCGGTAAAATTCTCATTTAATGATGTATTGCTAAATGTTCTCCAACGATAACTTGTTTTGCGATCATACTTTTCATTGGATCGTTTACTTATAATATAGAATTCTAATGATATAGAATTTCCCAAAGAACGTAATCACTACATATCGTATATATTTTCTTCTATAAAGCTGCGGTATGATATCGCGATGAATCTTACTTTACCAAATAAAACAACTTCCGTCGAATGCTTCGTTCCGAATTTTAATCCCAGGCTGAAAATCGTCGGTAATTGGTATCGCATCTCGTTTGCCGAGAAAATATCGTGAAACGCAAAGAAAAACAATCAAGATCTTTCTCTCGACCGCAGTATTCCAGTGTGAGAGACAATGAAGGTTATATACGATGATTGAAAAGGTGATCAGAGGTCGGAAAAGGTAGGAAGAAAGTAATTACGTCGGTCGAAGTTTCTGGTAAGGGGGAGAGGAGAGCATGGAAGGATAAGTGCGCCGTAGTTTTAGCTGGGAGAGTAATAACAGGAGAGGAATAAAAAGAATAGAATAAAGAGAGAAAGAAGAGAGAGAAAAATGGAAAATGACGAAGTAAGCCAGGTTATGGCTGGAAGAAATACGTACAATATGGGGAAATAAGGGGGAGTAACATATATATGACTTAAGGAACAGGCGCATGCATACTGCTCTGGGCTTTATAGGAACCTGTCGAAAAACGCAATGGAAGTTAGTTCAAAATATTAATCGCAAATAGTTTTATGAGTTGGTCGAGGCTATTTGCAATTGATAATCAGTAATAGAGCATACTTTTTAATGTAAATTGTCATTATTATTGTTATTAATGCCAAAATTGGATTTAATTACATGTAAGATGGATTAAAACCATAGTTGCCAATTCAGCGATTTTGTCACTAGACTTAGCGTTTCTTTTCCTTCTTTTGGCCACCTTTAATCTGTTTCAGCGACTTCTTGCACTCTGTGGAGTATGTTCCATTACGTCGACCCTCATCTGGCTTTTCTTAACGTGTCTTACCTTTTTTTAAAATTACAACAGCACAACACTCTTGGCAAAATATATAGCATTCATTTTATACATTTAATTTGCGTAATTTCTCAACTTATGTTTCATGCGTAGCGGCGAGATTAAGCTATTTTATTTTTCAACTACTTTTTACCGATATTTTTTTCTGAATTTAGCAACTTTCTAGCTACTTTTCGGGGCGAATCTAGCGATATTTTCGAAAATAAATTGGCATCTCTAGTTAAGATGGCCAATAGACGTTACAGAGTAGCACATCAAAATGGAAATATCGGAAGAACAGTTCATAAGATGCTGATTCTTGACCTAAAAATAAACTCGCATTCAGTGTCCCGCAAATGACTCCATGAGTTTTAAATGAAATCACTCGGATACGGAAATTGATAGAAGAATGAAACGAATGTTCATTTTGAAAGGAGTAAATATCTGATACAGAAGTTTCAAAAGAATTACAAATTTTGCCAAGAGGACAACTTATACCCTGTTTCTCGAACTCCGTACTTTGCCATTTGCTTCATTCTTCTATCCATCTCTGTTTCCGAGCTATTTCATTTTAAAATCAAGAGGTTCTTTGCGGGACATCATGTAGATGTCCATTCAAAACTACATTTAGACATAAGTTATTTTAAAGAAAAAATCGCAAGGTGAACGAAAAAAGGGAAAAGAACATAAAAAGAGCGCAGATGAAAGGGATTAAAGAAGAGAATGAAGAAAAGAGGCATGATTTCAGCGAGTCTAACCAAAATGATAATATAAGGGAGTTATGAAGAGCTTCCCAACAAAAACGATGGAAGAAAAACGAGAAGAAATGAAGGAGAAGAGGAAGAATACAAACAGAGTATGAGAACAAAGATCGTACGGCACGTGAGAATTCAGAGATTCGTTAGCGTTCAGATAAAAAACAGGAACACTCTTTCGGCCTATAAATAAGATCCAGAGATTAAAAAACCCGGGATAAAGAGGAGCGCGGACAGAAATAGAACGAACACAGAAATATAATACTCTTAGAGATGTTTTCGTTGTTCGGCTCCTGTCATCAATTTTCCGCCCTCGAAGGAGCTGGTAATTGCTGATTAAATCGAGCTATTCTTTACCGTTTCCTTATTGATATCGCGCAATTTTTCAGGTTTGGAATAACTCGCAATAAGGTCCGTTATACTTCACTACGTTTGATAGCAGATTTTGCATGAATTACATCGATAAAGTATACTCTTAATAAGACAAAATTAATATAAATGTTCTATTTTCATTGATGGGTATTTGCCTTTCATAACATGACCGAAATCAAGCCATTCTATCGTGAAATAGAATTGAATGAATGCTCAATTAGCAAAACATAAGGCTATTGACCTATTTGTCCTTCGATGTAGGGAAAATCCTGTATGATACGATATAAATCATATCCAGAACGTTACGCATTTTCGGGCCTCCGGATAGTCATGTGGGTAACACGTTCGACTTCGGCGAAAGCGGTTCGATTCCCGGTGGGGCTCACGTGCAAAACTTAGCAGTCGAGGCACTTATAAAAGCTTACTGTTACTTATTTGTTAAGCAATTACTGATTCTGAATCTCAACAGATGTTTCAGGCGAATGTCACTTAACGGAAATATTATTTAATACAGAAACAGTTGCGAGCTATGAGAATGAGAAATGTCTATAAAATTTAGCGGATGATTTTAGTAAAACTTAACTTTATTGCTTATAATGTCTTCATGAAGGGATCCGTAATCTGGATATAGAAATTCATCCCGCAGATTTCGGCATGGTTAAATGCGCCTGAGTGTATAGTCGGCTTGTATCGCGGCGGGTAAGAATAAAAATGCTGCAAAGAGCGAGATTTAGCATAGTGGAGAATGGAATATCAGAGGTGATGATGGGGATGATGGAAGGGGATGTAGAACAGAGGAGAGGAAATGTCGAAGAAGGGGGAACCGGAATGTCTCGGACGGATAGAGGGTGGGTGTGAGGAAAAACCCAGGAATAGGGGAAGGAAAGGGTGTTGAAGAGGGGGAATGGGGGGAAAAGAACGTTCGGTTGATTGAGAGAGGTATGTGTTGAGAGGTCGAAAGAGAGAACGTGGTGAAGAGAGGAGGGGAGAAAGTGAGAGAAGATGGAGGGTGCGTAGGTGTTGAGGAGAAGAAGTGAAAGAAGGAAAAAGGATGGAATGAGGGGGCAAGAATAAGGCGGGGACGGAGGAAGATGTGGGGATTGAGTGCGAGGAGTGACACGAGAAGGATAAGATGAGAGAAATAATATGATAATGAGAGGAAGAGATTGCGAAATGTCGGGATAAGAAGGAATGACTGTTAGAGCATGAATGGGAGGTGAGGGGGAAAGGTTAGAGTATACAAGATCGTCTCGGACTTCATTTGGTGGTTTTCCATCACTAAAACAAAAGAACTTTTAATTTAACAACACAAATTTTAATTTTGCTTACCACATTCAAAATAACGACACGACCTCATGATGAGGCAAGGCCTCGAAACCTAGGTCGTGTTGTTATTTTGTACGTGGTACGTAAATATTAATATATTTAATGACAAAACTTCTACAAATACACTAAATTAATCCACAAAATTTTTAGGGTCTGTACAAGTTTTGTTATTAAATATATTAATATATATAAATCATGAAATTCTACCAACTACCGTTTGATACCATTCATTTTTTGTGGAATGTAAAATTAAAAGTTCTGTTGCTGATTGTTGTTGTTTTAGAAAGGTTAAGGAATCAGAAGTAAAAATATGAAGGTTAAGAGTGGAAGATTAGAAAGAGAAGGGTAAAAATATACAAAAATAATATTTTAAGCATAAAATTATACGAATGAAAGTATGAGTGATTAAATGAATCAGATTGAGCACGTGTATATTTACATTTTATTCCAATGAAAAACAAAAACTGATTCCGTCCACAGAGAGATATATTAAGTAAAAGCACCACCGGTGTCCATAACGCTTCCTCATCTTCAGCCGGAGATTTTGCTTTCCTTAGAATTGAAAAATTTGAATGCACGAGGAGTGAATGAGAAGAAACAAAAGAGAGATACAAAAAGGTTGAGAGCGGAAACTGTATAACGAGAGGTAAATAGAGAAAGGTGAAAGTTAGGAAAGGAAAATAAGAGAGATGAGAAAAATGTGAAGGAAAGAGTAAGAACGAAATAAAAATGTGGAATAAACACCTAAGGGAAAGTGTAATTATGGAAATAATAGGGAGAAAGGGGACGGATGGAGCTAGAGGGAAAGAATGAAGAATAGCGAGGAAGAGAGAGAATGGGTGAAAACAGGATGGATTGAAGATGAAAGAAGGAAAGATAATAATAGATGGATAAATTTAGGGGCGAGATTGGGACTATCAATTCCACTCTTACAACTAACCCATTTAATTTTGATAACAGGGAAGGATAGATCAGTAAAAAAAAAGAGAAAAGAATATAGAGAACGAGAGACAATATGATATGGGATAGGGGAAAGGATGCTAAAGACGATGGAAGTCGATGAATGTATGGGGGAAAGAGGATAGGGATGGTTTAGCAGAGAATGAGATTGAAAGTGGAATGCGTTGCTCGCCGAAAGAATTCCTAGCGAAAACACGGCCTCGTGAAGGGTGCGAGGATAGTGCTCGTGGGCGAGCAAATGGTTTGAGGTGGGGAGGAAAGTAAAGGGGTGTGGAGGTCGAACACAAGAGATTGGGTTCGAGGGAAGAGGAGGTCTGAGGAAGGTGGAGGTAAAGCGTGGGCGGCGGAGATAAAGAAATCGTGAGTTCTCGAAGGAAGGTTGTAAATTAAATGAGAGTGGGGGATCGGTGAATGCGGAAGGAACGGTTAAATGATTCGCGGGTCACTAGTGGAGAGGTCTCTCTTGCATCCTCAGATTCCAGAGGAGATTCCTTATTCTTTTCCTCCACTCCGGTATGCTTTTATCTCGCCTCGTGGTCGGTCTCTTATCTGCCGCGGCCTCACGCCGCACCGTCTACCGGCTGCCCAAGGCTCTCTTGCCCAGCCATTTCAATTTCCGGACAATATTTCAGCCGGGATATCTTTCGTAGGCCGCACGAGAACGAGGTAATTGGATTGAAGATTTGCTTACTTTACTCTCCGAACGTAAAGGATCGGTAAAGACCCGAAAAGATCGTTGTCGGGTGACTCAACAAATGGAGCGCCGCCAATGATGGACGAAGAGCTAAAAGATAGCACGAACCAGGACCCGAAAGCGTCTAACGTTTTTGTAAGGGTGGAAGGATTATTTAAATGAATGAGCTGGGGAAAAAGCAAAAAAGGTAAACTAAAAACCAAAGTACACATTTGAAAATGCTATTTCCAAATTTATTACTCGTGGTCGAAGTTATGCGATAACGGAAGTTGAAAGACTTTCTTCCTCATAGTTTTAATTTATTCAATATCAAGCTTTGTTATACTGGAAAGTAATAACGGGATACAACTTGTGAATTCGAATCCGTACTCAAGAAACAGTTTCTACATTAATAGTGGTAAAACATTACAAATTAAAAAAAACAGCGATTAGCAAAGAATGATATAAATCTTTCTGTATATGAGCCGATAGGTAACACTATAACCAGGAAGTTAGATTCAATTTTCAAAAAAATCACAAAAAAGTCAGAATCGACATAAATACCTTGTTGCTGAAAGGATTGTAAACATGAAGAAATATGAAAGCCAAAACTTTTACCAAGCACAATATTAATTGGAATCGACCATGGTCGTTTTCAAATTTATTGTACTTGTGCATAAATATTGTGGATGGTAAAATTTCTTTTTCCTTCATAGAGTCCTACCACGAAGTCACAGCCAAACCACTTTCAAATTCTCAAGACAAATTTCTGGAACGGAATTTCACGACCTGAGATAAGTGTCGCATGAAATGGGGAACTAGAAGTATTATTTAATAAATTATATCAATTAATTTAATTAACTATACTATAAATATTTCATACTAACAGCATGTAAACTAAGCTTTGCTACAATATAAGGAAAAAAGGAAGATTATGTGAAAAATGGTAGATTTTATCACAACGGTAGCTTGTTGAAGAACAGCTCTATGCCCAACAAAAGCAGAACCTCTTTCTCGTAGAGTTTGAATATAAATGAAACATCATTTATGACGCTGCTCGAGCATAAATCTCTCCTTTCCGCCGAGAGAATCACTTTCATAACAGAAAAGTTGAAACGATGTCAAAATCCCTTGCGGATCTTATGTACGTCTGTTGTGGCCGTAGGTTGGGAGCACTCTGGCCTCAAGACTCGCACGCACGAGTGGTTCTACCTCACTGACGGGGAATTTAACAACCGCGGAGACTTTTTCCAACCGCGTGTGTACACGCTGCTTCATTCCCCGGTATTCCATTACCACCGCCAAATTCCAAGTTACCGAGAAAAGGCCCCAAAACTGACGTCTATAAGCTCCTTAAAAAATTGTACCTGCGGTGTAAAACCACTGGCTTCCATTTAAAACATTGCGTTCTATCTCGACGAGATCACGAGCTCTAATTCTCGAGTTTTCTATTACATCGCATCGCCTCCTCGGCCCACTCCGACGCTTGTTTCCATTAATTTTTCTTCTTTTTAGTCTGAATACGAGCACCGGCCGTGTCCATGCCTTTTCATCCGACCCTATCTACTCCTATTTACTTTATCTATAGAATTTCGCCAGTCTAAATTCTCGATGCATCGCAAGATTCCTCTAAAGGCGCGATTTGAAGAGAGAGCACGCTCACCCAATGCCCCCCTATAAAAGCATTCCGCGCGTGGATTTACGGCTAAGGGAAGGCCTTAATTTCCTTGCTTTTATTTCGATCCTCGGTTCACTATCTCACGCTGTAGGCAACTTTAGCACTTGCATAAGAAAGCAGGAAACCCCGTTAAGGAGGCAGCGAAGGTTTCTCGTAGCTATAAAAACGGGAGATATTACTACTACCAAAGATGGTATTGGGTGGATAATATTATCCATACTTGTGAGTTATTTCTCGGATATGACCCAGATATTCTGACCAAGTAGGGAAAGTTTCATCAAAAGAGAGAATGAGATAATGAATTAAGAATAATCATTAGATCACGGATTCACTACTAACATTTACCATTCCAATACTTTCCTTCGATATCATCAGTTAAAATCACTAATTATTGTCTTACTTGAAGATGCTTTACGATTACCATTCCTTAATGGAACGATTATTTTTAAAGTAAAAGGTTTTAATTTATATTTAAAGTAAAAGGTTTTAAGGTTTATTTAATTTTGTCGCGCCTTCTTTATGGTTGTGTTAATATGAAAGTTTCTGTGGTGTTATCGATGCTGATTAATGGCATTCATTTTGGTCTCTACTGATAGAGAGCTTTGAAAAGTATTAAGGTCATTTTGCTTCACTTATAACATCATGGCTCAGATGAGGAAGCAAGCATATAAATTGCCTCATTCCTCATCTTGTCCAGTATGCCTACATTACATCTCCAAAGCTCTTGGTAGTAATTTTCTGAAGGGGCCAGGATGCAATCAGCATCGGGGGTCTAACTTTACAGACAGGCATACATTAACTTGCCTCTTCACAGCATGTTATGCTTGACACATATGAAAAGCTACGTTAAAGTTAGAGTTAATTTTTTAGTTAAAAATTGAGGAGAGGACAAGCACACAATTTGAATTATTCGATTGTTGCGTGGTTCACAGTAATGGATAATTATAACAGAATTTTAAATTGAATTTAAGTAAACTTTTATAAGCTAGGTAGCGATATATTGCTTTATGGAAGAACTTTTTGTTGAAAGAATATATTGCTCGAACAGCAAATAAAAAATTAAATATTTTATCTAAAATATGTACTTCTCTTTCTCCAATCTTCGGGATGATGACTTCCAAGCCTACACATGGGTTTCCTGCACGACTTACAAGACCATAGATGTCTTTTTATTTATATACCATCATTAAATTATTTTGTAAATGTTCTCAATGACATGAATTTTTCATTAACAGAATCCTCAGAGAAAGATTTAAACTAGGCATTCCTCACTATTATAACCGATAGATTGCCTTTGAGCATGGAAGCTGTAAAGAAATTGCCTTTGAGCAAGGAAGCTGTAAAGAAATACCTTTTTTGATAGATTAATCTGTTGGATTTGCTAGAAAAACAAACAGAAATACTAGAGGTGTTGAGGAAGACAGGGTTTTAATGGAAGTAATAATACATCGACAAAGGAAATAGGTGGGACAATATTGAGGGGAGAGGGATTACTAAAGCATGTCATTGAGGGAAGAGTACAAGGGTAAAAGCAGAAGGGAAGACAAAGGCAAAGGTTTTTAGATGATATAAAGGGTGGGGTGGGAAGGGAAGGAAATGGCGATTTGTGGATAATATTAGGGCACATAAAACTACCGAAGTAGATAACTTTGATGATCCAGATTTGAAGACATGTTCACCCGCTAAATTTGAAAATTCAATGATACACCAAACATTTTCTATTGACGGTCATACTTCGCAATCAACTGCATTCTATTACAGAATCAGTATCTCGAAAAATAGATTAACGATGGATGAAAGAAACAGTCATAGTTTTCAAGTGAATGTTATGAGAAGTTCCAGCTTTATCTTCTTGAATAAAAATAGTATTGATAGGATACTTTCCTTATAATTTCACAAAAAGTGACAAAAATTTTAAGTGCAAATAAACTCAAAACGTTTTTTTCTTAGCTCCATAACAAGATTACAAACAAGCCTTTTCAAATTCATAGTCGCTTTTTCTCGGATAGTACTTGGGTATTTATTTGCCAAAGGTATGAAATTTATATTTAAAACAGATTTATGGGCTATTATCCTCCGTAGACGTTACTGCATTCTAAATTTATGAAGGTATTAAACCAGAAGATTAAAAAATCTCGCCATTATTTCTGGTGCATGTATGGCATCACTTGACACCAGGCATAAAATTCTAAAGGAGCCAAAATTAGCCAGTGTCCACATAAAAGAAAAGATGAAATGAAAGCCTTAAAATAATTCATGAAGGCGGAGGAGCGTTAAGAGTCGCTTGGAGAGCATATTATGACCTATTTATTTATGGGAAATGGTGAGTGGTGCATACGTATCTCGGAAATCCCAACATTCCAAGCTTAGGGTAAACACATTCCCTTTTATATGGCAGAAATGAGTTATTTCTCTCCCATTGTGTTCAGGACTCAGCCATTGTTCGCAAATAGTCCATTATATCCTTCCCAATTAATTTTATTTTGATTTAGCGATTGTAGGAGATTTTATTTTTGTCTGGATTTTTTTTTTTTAATTTCAAAAAGATTCATTGGCTGGCTAGCCAACATGAAGGTCGTGCTCAGGTAATATTCCACCGCATATGGTACATACATGGCATACGTACCTATTATTTTATTCTACTTATATCTTTACTTATACTTAGTAGAAATCAACTGAATGGGCGGGATAGTACTAAGAGTCTCCTTACTGAAATCCATCATTTTAAAATTATATATGTATTAGACTGATTAATCCATTTTTCGTTTTGGTAGCACCTACAAGGTTCTTTTTAGGCTTCAGATTTTCAAGGGAGAATTTTCATCAGACTTGCAGTCTGCGATTGAAACATTGACGAATTACCATTTACCATCACAAAAATCCAAACTGCAATTAAAATATGTGCGTGCTTTCGCTTGAACTCCCGGGTCCTAGAATTGAGTCGAGATGATCGGATTTTTCTGATTAGAGATTGGTCGTGTGTATTCTTCCTTTGTCGCTGATTGCGTCTACCACTAGTGTCCACTAAATTGATGTTTGAGGGGTAGTTAGGAAATGAAAGATAAAAGAAAACAACTTTCAGCATGGATGATGCACCTATTTTCTGGAAAAGACTTAAAGATTGTAAGCGCGCATTTCCCCATTATCGCCATCTGAAAAATAGAGTTGCCCATTTGAAAGCTAGATGAATACTATTTCTCATATTAAATGATATATGTCACGGAATAATAAAAATTGATATTGAACTATGACTTGTCTTGAATTGCTTGAAAAACGAAACCTCCGGAGCAGAGGACAACGGGGTGGTTTTGGGAGTCCTACCCCCCACCCCATGAGAAAGGAACCAACAATAAACGAAAACATGCGAGAGGATGGTTACTCGCAAATTGTGCCAAACAAAAGTCGCTGAAGATTCGCTGGGTATACATATTAAAATAAATCATTATCAATTTAAATTAGATTTTGGGCGGAAGGATTTTCTGCTACTGGATTGTAGGCAACACAGTGTTTACTCCATGGCTCTAAACCCTCCCAAAGGACATCTCCTGGCTACGCTTTGATTCCTGAGCATTCTGTGGAAACTATCTGTGGTTATAAGGAAAATTTGAAAGAATTTGCAAAAATTTACCAGTTTCAATACCAGATTCTGTTGATGTTTTAGTTAATTAGTTTATTGATTAGTCTCATCCAAATTTACATAATGACCCTGCAAGCCGCCTTTCGGCGTGTGGCAGGTGGTGCATGCACAATCACTCTGCTTCCTTAATCGGTTACTCTCGCGTATCTTTCGCGGAAAAGTGAATTTTCCAAACGACTTGTCCTAGCATCTATTTCTCTGATTTTTCTCTCAGTATCAGAACGGTCAATGTAACACAGAGGATGATTCATATTAGCTACATCTTTTAAGGATGTACCTTCTCTGAACTCATTAAGTAAATTAAGTCTTGGTTTGTATTTTCTATCTTTTATGATTCCCATCCTGCGTCCTGAAGCATTTTAGTAACACCCATTGATTGGTTGTAACAATTTTTTTACGAAACTTAATGCATTTCGCTGTACTTTTTCTAATTTTCGAATACTTTTCGGCAGGATCCCTTACACTACACGCATATTCAAGCTCATCCTCATACACGCTCATCATTATTATCTTTTCTCAACATGATTTGGGAGTCGGCAAAAATTTCGATCCGATTTTATGCCATTACAGTTCGAGAAAGGCTACAAAAGCAGTTGTTTGCGAGCAAACTAAACGTTAAAGAATTCCAACCAGCAGAGGTTAGGGTTCTCAGTTGTTGCACTTTGCAAATATCGTTCTCAATGCATATTTCGGCGAAAATGTTGCCATCTTCGGGAAAGAAGGATAAATTCAGTTATTTCCTTATAGATTCAGTTATTCTTCTCTCTATTATTATTATCTCTCTTATTGAGAACAATACTTGCAAAGCACGACCACTGAGAACCCTAACCCCTGCTGGTTGGAATTCTTCAACGGTTAGTTTGCTTGCAAACAACGGCTACCTGGAGCTTTTCTCGAACTCTAATGTCTTACCATAGCAGTGTTCCTTTTCCTTATAGATCAGACTGATTTTACGATAAAAAATTAATCAATCCTGATTCAAAAGCCAACTACCGCTTAGTCCCAAGAAATGGATTTCACTATACAGCTGAAATCTCCCCATGCTTCAGATAATACATTCAATCAGCCATTCATAAAATTCTTTCCCTGCGGAGGACATCCTGAAATCGATTCCAGGCATGATCCCATTCATGGAGGAGACGCGTTTTTTGCAGCACTCCGCAAAATGTAAATTGGAAAGCAAAAATCATACGATTTTCCGAGTTTCAAAGCGTCTGACTCCGCGATTCAAAGATCTCCCCCATTTAAATTTAAAATCCGCGGACTTGCAGGTGGCGGCGAACTACTTTTTTCTCCCCTGCAGCAAATTGTAATACCTTCCGCTTTTTTTTGGGATCCCGTCCGGTACACGAACTCCTCCGATTCAGCAAGTCCGCGGCAAAACGAAAAATTCAGGGGAAACGAAACAGTCTTGCGCGAACGAAAATGAGATAGACAAACGGGCGAGGGGGGGTGAAAAGCACCGAGGAAAGGGGGTAAGGTGAAGGCTAGGGGATATGAGGCTATGAAACGAGAATTGGCTTCGTGAATAGCGTAGACGTGATCAGAGTGAGCAAAGTATCGTGATGAGGAGAAGGCAGTGGGAACTTGAGATTGCCCCGTTCAGTTTCCGTGACGCTACTCCTCCTCACGTAGCAACTCTTCGCAAATAACACTGATCTAGGTATATAACTATTTATATTCTCGTCGGGGTACCGCGAGCAGATTCCTCGCGGTTCAAGGATGCTCTCAGGCATGCATAACAAGTTGAAAATATGTAAAACAGATTCCCGCGGACGAATTATTCATTCGTGAGAGCGGCAAAGAAGACGTCCATTAACTATTATCGGCCGGCTATGAGCGACCCGCTAAAGTTCTTTTATAAATCCTCCCGTACTGCGAGGGAAGAAAAGGAAGGAGATAATTAAAAGAGATTGGCGTGCTGTTTTTTGAACAATTTATTGCGTATTCCCTCCGACGTGCGTGGCGACGCCATTTACGGGCTTCTCTCTTTTTCCGAGACGTGGCTAATTTCCTCTCCATCTCGTACTCTTGACGCGGACTTATCAAAAACTCACCGGCCTCATTTCGGAGCGGCTTTCACGAAATTAGCGCTTTTTTGCCTTCAGGCCGCTTGAAGGATCTAAGTCGTGCGAGCCGCTGCACTGTCTGTCACATCTGCATAAAACACGAGTCTAACTCGTTGATGGTTTCGGGATTCGATGGTCAAGCGGGAAACTTTCGGATAGTTGCAAGAGACATGCTTTCAATGAGTTTGCAGATACTGTTTACCTTTCAGTTTGTTAATGCAGTCTTCGTATAAACGGTATCATATAATCAAATCGGACGCAACCACATGATAACAACGAACGGACATAAATATTAACCCTTTGACTAGGGCTCTGACCAAGGACCATTGCTAGGTCACCAGGCCGTTAAGGCGTCCACTTCAAGAAACTCGGTTCATCCTTTCAGTGAGTTTAATTTATAGACATATTTGCAGAAAAATTGGAAATAAATCAAACATTCTTGCATTACGAACGCGATATTTTTTAAATTGATAAATAATAACCGTGTGTCAAAGAATAGTGCATGAGAGAGTAAGATACATACAATATTTTTCTAATGATCTCGATATTAAATATGAATTCGCAAAACTGTAGAAGATAATAATCTAAATGAAGAGTTTCCACTTCCTAGGATTTGCATCTCTGGACTCAACGACAACCAAAAACGTTACTTTAGCTAGCAATTAAATACAAATACATGAACAAAATAGCAGCGTCAAAGCTTAATGATTCAACGTTAATTTGTATTTATATTTCTAAGGATGAGCCTGATTTTTTCATCCAGTCATTTGCTGATATTCATCTTTGGGAATCTTCCTTGATTGAGGGAGCATCTAAATATCCATGAACAACCGGTTAAAGAGGGCTATTATTATAACTTTTTATCAATTGTATATCTGAAGCAGTGAATAATAATGATCTTCATAAGTGAAGCACACTTCAAAGATCACCTTGTCATAAAGACAATCAGTAGGTATACAATTATGTGCAAGTAGGACTCAAACATTTTTCGTCGTATAAAACTAGTACTAAAAATTCCAGATTAAAAAAAAATAGAATTTCGGGGTACTGCTCCTGGGCTCTTGGATAGCTAAATGGGTTGCGCGTTCACCTTTGGTAAAAGCGGTCCCTCGATTCCTGGTAAGGGCCCATATATGCTAAAGTACCTGTAATTTAGCTGTCGAAGAACTTTTTAATATACCACTAATACAATACTGATTCTACAGAAACGCAAATAGTTTGTATGACACTATAGATTCCAGGTACTCATTCCGTAATTATTCCACTAAGTACTTCAGCTGCATCCTGGCTTACCCCTGGTAGTACAAAGCTACCAAAAGCTGAATAGGATTCGTTTTCCAATTATCAAACCCATTCCCCTGACAAAACCGAAACCATGTTAGCGAGACCCCCTACAAAAAGGGAAATTCTCTGATTTCTATCCCTGAATAAATATCACACTCCACCCCTCCATCCTTAGTTCGCGGACGCTAAACGACATCCTCCCTTTCGCCGTGTGTTATGAGTGTCAAACCCTGTTTCACACGACTGGTCTCGTTAAGAAGCATTGCTGATTTCAAAGCAAAGCATTTTGACTGACAAGGGTGAACGGGGTCGAGCTGACGCGGTTAGAAGAAAGGAGATACATCTCGTTGGGATGGGCGGGAGGCGGAGAAAGGAGTCGTAGAGGAAGAAGGGGGCGTACGGTGTAGGAAACCGCGTCGGGAGAGGAGTGGAGAGGGGGTTGTGGGAAGCGACGTGGAAAGGAATTTGTGGTAAAAGTTTTGCGGACGGGCGCGGATGGCGTGGCGGAAAGATGGGGGAGAGAGGGGGAGAACCCCTTGTTGTTTAGCGGCTTACTTTTGCATCGTCCTTTGTATGCCATAGGGATGGCTTTGCCGCGGCGGCAGGCGGCCTCTCGCAGGTGGCAGGCGCTCAGGTAGGTGACCCCATCCACACCGCAGACCATCCTGTGCCTGGCGGTGGCTGCTGCCAAGGCAGCCGAGGAAGAGGAGAGGTTGGACGAGGAGAAGGAAGAAGAGGCGGGGATCAGTAATGGACAGTTGCGCCTACACTTGACGCAGTGGGGCGTGAGTCTCTGGTCGAGCAGACACTGCTTCCCATCCGGACACTGGATCCTCTCGCACGACCCTGGGAGCGGGAAACGACCGGTGAAAGGGTTGGGGTCGGTCGGGTCGGGTTCGGTGGAGATGTGATTTAGGCAGGAGAAAAACAGCATTTTGATTGATGCGAGGTATTTTTCATTTTCGGAGTTGGAGGTGAGAATTAGATAATCCGGGGGATGGGATGGATGTGGAGGCAGGAAGATCCGCGGGATGAAGGGGAAAAGACAGGGTAGGGAATAGTGGATGATGGCGAGATGAATGAATAACCGGGGGATGGGGTTGGTTGGACCCGAAAGAGAAAGGAAGGAGGATGGGAAATAGATGACGAAGGAGAAGATAATTAGGAAAGAGGCTAACAGAAGTGCTTAAGATGAATTTTATCTATACACGGGGTCCTCTTACAGTAGCATACCTTGATTTTGCTCCAGGGACGTTAATTTGCCGAAGGATGGCCTTAATTATGAATTTGTATAAGAACGTCCTGATAATAATTATGGAACATAAGAAATACTAAAGCATGACAGTTGAGTTTTAAGAAAGTGTTACATTACCTGGAAAATATATTTTATTCTTTTTGCAAAGAAGCTGAATAATTACTTTATAGAGTTGTTTTTGGGAAAATAGAAATTTTATGAAATACTGAAGTATTAAAGAAGAATTATTAACGATATTTGAGGACCCCGTGTTGTTTGTTACTCTTAACAGGAATGACATTTTCAATTTCTTCATAGTTAAACTCAGAGTTCGACGAGAAGATTTAGATTTTATTAATATCACCGACTTCTGAAACACGTTTATATTTCTCACTCCAAACTTGGTTTCACTAATTGCTCTGAAAGATTCAAGACCGAGAAAATGGTTAGAAATTGTTAGAAAAATGTTTGATTCATATTCCCTGAGAATAGCAATAGTTTGCCAGAAAAAAGCTAATCTTTGAAAATCTTTCTTCATTATCATGAATGAGCATACGTAATTAGTAATGTACATTTCAATGCAATCGTAGTACGGATTTCATTAAATTATTCTCATGATTTTCTAGTGAATTACTCTCCGTAGAGGGATAAATTTCCTTAGGAAACATTGTTACCTATTTAAAATTAATACTTAATGCCAAGGAAATAACAAACGATGAATATTCATTAAATATTTTAAAATAAATCTCTCATAAACTAATGAATGGTTTAGAATAATCTTTCCTAATAGAACTGAATAGGCCAAGAAATATCAAATAATTTTACTGTTAAAAAATTAGAGTTTTTAAATCAACTATATTTATTGGGATTTGGATCAGCCTCGAATTTATTCATTGGGGTTCTGAGTTAACCAAAGTATACTCAGGGTGTATACTCATTGGTTCGATCGTTTTAATTTACAGCTTCGAATAAGGTAAAAATTAAATGCCATTGAATAAAATACCATGCCTTTCATTCTTAGACCCAGCAGTATAATATATATTTAAAATTAAGTTAAACTAACGTTTACTTTGGGACCCGGGGTTATAAGGGTTTGTTAGAGTTAAAGTTAAGATAATAGTTAATATCCATGCTACTCCACAATACTACATATGAGAGATTGACTATAATCGACAGGACTTAAACTTTCTCATGGGAGTTATTATATATTTTGATTGCTCTGGAAAAGTCCGTTTACTTGGAGTAATTTACACAAGTTTTGGCTGAAGCAGATTATTTAAAACTGATATTACATATGTCTCTGATGCTGTTTTTTAACTTCTATCTTTATATTTTGAATCGAGAATAAACCAACAAAGCTGTTTCTTTGAATAGAAAATAGAGCAGTACATCCTTCCCATTCAATCTCATTTTATGGGTAATGGAGAAATTACCTCATTTAAAATGTCTTTCTATGAATCCCTCATAATGTGACGTTTAAAATATTTCTTGATGAAAATAATTTTTCTCCGAATAAATCTTAGGAAATTGCGGAAAAATTGGCGTACTTTTTATTAAAATACCAAAAAAGCGGAAGGCAATATCATGGTATTATTCATCTAGTAACCTTCTGTTAACATTAATTATGAAACGATTAAAGAACCAGGCATCTCAACGAATCTCCTCCGATGAACTGAAGAGAGTACTCATTTTTGTAGTTTTCACACGCATAACATGCAGAAATAACAGAATCGTGTACTCTCTTTAGTTTCGTGGCTTTCCATGATTTCATCCTCCGATAAAATTTATGCAAAGATGAAAGGAAACGTTATAAATAATATTAAGCCCATTCCCTGTTACATTAATAATTCCTAACGCCTGAGAATGTATCAGATTATTGCAGAAACCTACCATGAATTACTGCTACAACTTTTGCGTAGTTTGCATATTTCGCAAGTATAGAATCTATGGATATATCTAAAATGTATGGAGGGTACGGAAACATCCTTATGGCATTATGAGGAAGGTTCACTCACTTTCGCAGTGGCCGTAGTAAGCGATGGAGAGGTTGGAGCTCTTCTTCCGACAAGACCTCTTACGCAGGCGGCATGCGGACCTGTAGGAGCGGCCATCGGAGCCGCACACCGGTCCTCTTTGGCTCCTGCTGGACCCCTTTCCGTGGCGGCAATCGGGGGCGCATGCGCACTTGGGCCTTCCCTTCCTCATAACGCACCTCTTCCCTTCGCCGCAAGTCACACCGGCGCAAGTTTCTGCCGGAGAGTGAGAAAGTTTTGCACTGAGCGGACTTCGGAAGACGCTTTTGGAAAAGCAACCAGAAATCTCCTTGGAGGATGTTACGATTTCACACACGTTCTCACTCAGTTCGTAAACCTAATGACGTATGTTAAAAATTGATATCGCACCGTTGGATTTATCCGTTCCTGCGGCGTTTGTCGAAGGCTCTGTCTCACCTTTGCAGGCCTGACAGGGCACTCCACCGCCGAGGACCCTCCAGAAGAACAGCTCCCCGGCGTCCATGTCTTCTTGGCTCCAGGAGGTGCTCGCGCCACCCGTCGAACAGCAGTCTTCCCTTCCCATGCGCTGTGACATTAAATCGACGCAGTGGCCACTCCTGGCCATGGACGTCCAACAAATACCACCTGAAGAATGGACCACGCATGCTCATTATGAAAATATCTCGGGGAATTTTGCCTGTGACAATAATCTGCCACAGGAGAATAATTATTCAAAGGAAATTTTGAAACTACAGTGAGCCATCTCCAGTTGAATTTGGAGTCCCACGCTTTATGGAATTCATGATTTCTATAAAATTACCATAATAAAATGAGTTCGTCTCAAACACCGAAGCTCAGTCGCAGTATATCTCTTAATATCGATGGTTTATCTCTTACGCCTACATATTCACCAATGTTTAGAACTGATTTGCCAGCGATTAAAAAACTCATAAATTAACTGAGAAAGATGATTTTCCAAATTTTAATGAATTAAAAAAACGGATTCACGCTTGTACCTTCAAACGAAGGAAAGACTAATGGTACTAAGGTGTATCGGGAAGGCCTTCCGGATTTTTGAGTGGTTGAGCTGGTGCTTAACAAGTCATGGAATTGCATAGATTGCAATTCAATGGACATTATCTGCCTCCTCTAAAGTCTGCTTCTCAAAAAGTTTATCAAAATATCATTATCCCTTTACATCCAATGCTTCCACCATTTTTATTACTTTTTTATTATTCATACCTGTTATGCGTTGATGCATTCTTAAAAAATAATGATTCTTTTTAGTAGAATAAAATTCCTAATTTCGTATAACTGATTTACTAATGAAGAAGGTCCTTTTACCCTTCAATGGTACTTGGCCGGACTTCGTGGAAAGCCATAATAACAAAATAAGCAAGCACTTCGTTATTTTGTTATTTTGTCCTTTTACCCAATTACATAATTGAAATAGTTACCGTACTAATTCACTTCCATGTAGCATTTTATTTAATTATTATAATTACCTTTGTCTTGGGTATTAATTTAAATTTTCACTCACGCTTTGATGTGTAAAATATCCCACCTGTTGATACGGTCATCGAGAGGCAAGTCATTGATATCTCTTGGAAAAATGAAATTAATTAGTTTTATCAACTAAGGTTACTTCAACGATGGTTATAATCTTAAGAACTAACGTAATTTTACTATATCTTATTCGTTTTAAGGTTATTTTATCAGGATAGTTTCCGGTTTGCGGCACGTAATACTTGCCGTAGATAGCAGCTCATAGTAATGATTTTTGCTCTTTGTGTCGTACTCTAAGCCCTTAGCCGTATACAAATTCTTCCATGCTCAATGCACTTAATTCATCGGCTGGTTGAGAATGGCTTCCATGAAAATGCGTTCTCTCTTGCCAGATTTTCAGCAAATACTCGAACGATACTTTTCTGTCTAATTTATTTACGTGTAGCGCACACGCAATTATTATCTCTGAGATAAGATATTAAAAAGTTCTCTCTGACTGCAGTAGATGTCAGGACCGAGACTGTTACCATTCAGAACCTAATAAACTTCATTCATAAATTCTAAAAAATAGCCCCAGATAGACAAGAGCTTAGGGAAGATGTTTACTCCAGGCGATGACTCGTCATTCACACTGCAAAGAAATCTTCGAACATTCAGCCTCATTAAACATCCTCCGCTGATTAATCTGAGATGTATGATGGTTGGTACATCGACCTTTGCCTGCCCTATAGTATAATACATGAATGTCGAGCTGTCAAGGAAAATAAAGTGGAATATAAATAGGACGAATCGAATCCTTAACTCTTGTCTTCTAAAGAGGCTTTCTCACTCGAGAAGTTGTTCGGACTGGTACAACATACTCGCTGTCCCTGCCAGCGTACGTATCTCAACACGTTGGCTGCTCTCCAAACCTGCGTTATTAATACGTTTTATTTTCTCATTATCGCCATGTCATGGAAAGAGTACACTATGTACTCTTCTCGGTTTCTTCTTCAGATAGGAATCCGTCGATGATGTACCACAGAGTTGTGTTTTTATGTCCTCCATACATAGTAAGCTGTTGATACGCAGGCACTGCGGTATAATATTTACAAGTTATTGGTATCGCAAGAATGACAACATGCGCGTCTTCATAACTTACGACTTTCTTAAGTCCAAATTAATGCTTCAAACTGTTACATTTCTTTGGTTTAGACGTTGAAGGTGTTAACTAAAAACGCGTTCACACGATTATTGTCAGTCGATCGATCGAATCATTGATGAAATCAATCCCTTGAATGCATTGAATGAATGTTTAAATAAAAAAGGTACAGTTCGAACGAAGGAAATGAATACATTTGTGACGGAGTGGAGAAAAAAGAACAAATGCGTGGTGTGGAAAAACGTGGGAAATATATTGCAATGATATACGATACACTGCGGAAGCCACAACACACTCATGATGTGGTGAGAATGGTGTCGACGAGTCGGATTGAATTGAAAAAGGCGACAACAAGGGTCTCAGGATGAACTTTTAACTGTAATATGCGTAGGGCAGAGGTTTGCAACAAGTCGAATATTTTCTTTTAAAACAGTTGGCCGAAATTATCCAGCGATATATAACCTTTTGACCAGATACATTTTTGCTCACAATCCAATGAAATATATCTTTTTATTTCAAGAGTATTAAAAGTGACTTGGCTGGTATAGATGTATAGACCTAGTGACTTGGCTGGTATAGATGTATAGACCTAGTGACTTGGCTGGTATAGATGTATAGACCTAGTGACTTGGCTGGTATAGATGTATAGACCTAGTGACTTGGCTGGTATAGATGTATAGACCTAGTGACTTGGCTGGTATAGATGTATAGACCTAGTAACTTGGCTGGTATACGTGGTGGAGGATAGGCAAAATAGACGGCCAGCGAAAATCATGGGATACGCCATGTTTGGCATTTGGTGCCGCAAGTACAATCTGCAGTGTACCCGGTCGGAGGGTTAATTAACCATGAATATAACAAAATCATAATTTCATAAAGACCCGAATTAATTGAAAGAATGTTCGGATTTTAACCTACGAGTTGACCTACTGTTGATTTATATAATTTTTTCTGCGAACAAATTGAGGCGGAATTCGCGAATGATGTGCGCTCAGTTAATTGGAAGACGTTAAAATTTGACTAAAAATTGAAAAAAACACGGGTCGATAGTTGAATTCAAAGCAAGAGATCCAACATCATTGAGAAATCAACTTTTAACTAACCTACGAATGTATCTTTTGATATTGCGGCAAACGCTAAAGTTTCATTGAAAGTTTAATATATTACTCTTATTCGGTGTATGACTTGACCCAAATAGTTCTCCAAAATAAAATTAAGATATCTGCTTGTAATTTCGTTTCGATAGACATTCCAGAACTATCTCCGAAACAATTTTGATCAGAACAGCAGAAACGGTAGACGTAGGCAAGATTCGATTTAGCAAGCATTCGAACCTCCGAATTTGAACTAAATTTCGTAGATGAAAGTGGACGAAAAATATGCAAATGTACCCTAGTGTGTTAGTAGTGAATTTCATTGATCGACTATGACTCAGAAAATTCTATGTCGGAGATGTATTAACACTTTTACTCCTCTAACATTAACCATACCGATGCATAGACAATACTTTCTGTTTTTGCGCACAATTCTGCTTAAATGTAAATTTTACGCCAAGTCAATATCCTTTACTATTTTTATAAGTATTTTCTTGTCTATTTTTAGTATTTCCGTGGATACGTTATTATTTTTTATTAAAGCAAATTCAGTAGTTATTGGAATTTAAATAGAGTATAAAAACGACTAATCTCTCATCCACCTGACAGAATTCGAAATAATTCCATGCATCAATTATCGACGTTATGGGAATGGCAGATGGCAGAAATGAGCATCTTGGATACTTTTGAAACGGTTTAATAAAAGTCATTTATCTGTGATCGATAGATGGTAAACCAGTTACGTACGTGATACAAATATAGCGAGGGATCAGACCACAAACTCCTTCTAGTTAAACTAAACCTCACCTTAAATTCGAATCATATGCCATCTATTTTCGTCCCAGATTTACCATTCGTTAATATTTCGTCTCTTTCTTCACGGCAATTGCCCCTCCCGCCTCTTCTCCCGATGGAGCTCTCTTGATCTCTTCCGGTGTAGGCGACTAACTGTCCATCGCATAATCTTTCCACCCTTACCTTCCTCACCATTCCATTTATTCCCTCTCCTTATCCCGTACACGAGTCAATTCTCTCTTTCCTTCCTCCTTTCTACGACCAGGTTCGTTAAACGGAACTGGTCGTTGTTTAAAATAAAATTCGAGAAGTAATAAAAGTTGATTTCTTTCAGGCATTATGATATCATAAATGCTACCTTCCCGCCTGATTTGATGCAACACGTCGGACACATCGTAGTGCTAATTGTCTAAATACGCGGGGCCTAGGGGACAAACCGAAGCATAGCCATTAATCTTCAAATGATCTCTCTTTGTCTCCGCTGCTCGAGTTTAATCACTCGAATGTTGGCTTACTTTGCCGTTGAGATCGATTTCCTTCTCTAAGTGATACCTCTTACATCTGCACCTAAATGTTCGATAGAAACTAACTTCGTGCTACGTTGATAATCTATGGACGACCTCTGGATGATTGCTCACGTGAATGACTAATGGCTCTGTAATGAAAAGCTAGTTTATCAAGAATCCGACCCAATCGTTCGAAATAGATAACTTCACAGGGAGGAATAAGAATATAGTTTCTAAATCAAGGCGGGTGCATGAATGGTGGTGAGTTTCATAATGTCCATTCGGAGCCGCAACTTTGGCGGATACAGAGGTCATTTTAGAAGGGCTGAACTTGGGATTCGGTGGGTATTTTGTATACCATAGGTTAATAGAATACAGTATTAATTAGAAGGAAAATTGACCATCAATAGGCCAGAAATTCCTGTCTCTTGATTACAGTCAAACGCAATATCCCACAGCATTTCTTGACGAATTACAACTATGGCTCGTTGTATAAACCCTCATTCACTTGCGCTTGATCAAAATAAAAATTATTTACATATGAGAACACTTTCCGTTGGTTAGTCTCTTAATTTTTAAGTTTAAGCGTCAAAAAGACATACATTAGTACCTCTCTCTCACCACAGTATGATTTATCGAGGAAGCAAAATAGTTAATCACGATATTAGACTACAATAAAATGCAAATATGTACTTAAGAGATACCACAATTTTGTAATTTCCACGCGTTTATTTTAGGCGACTAGTTTCGCTAGCGTACTAACGTGCTAATCCCTGTATATACCACGCTCCCTATATACCATCCTATATATCATCATCAGCCATTTTCAAACCGACGTCGGATGTAGGCCTCCCTAAGCGATTTCCAATTCTCTCTATTAGAGGTTTAAAAACACCCCGTAAGCCGTCTTTCGGCAAGCGGAACTCGCGCTCAGAGACAAACGGGAAGTTCCGGATTACAGATTTTTGGGAAGCCCAATGATCATTTCGAAAGCAATTCTTTCATCCTCAGGGGAGGAAAGCGTTGCTTTCGAAATGATCATTGGGCTTCCCTAAAATCGGTAATCCGGAGCTTCCCGTTTTTCTCTGAGCGCGAGTTCCGCTTGCCGAAAGACGGCTTACGGAGTGTTTTTAAACCTCTAATTCATATACAGCCGTGTTCCAACCTTCTTACAATTCTCTCTAATCTGAGCTTCCCGTTGCCATGTTACCCCTATGTACTTGATGATGGTTCCGTTCCATCGGTCCTTTGGTCTTCTTGGTTTCTTCACATCTCTTGGTGTCCAGTTCAGAACTGCTAATGCCCATCGGTTGTCGTTACTTCTCGCAACATGGCCTGCCCATATCCATGTCCCTATATATATATATG
>KZ308159.1:402707-423719 GCA_000376725.2 Ladona fulva
GGCCATGTTGCAAGGAGAAACGACAACCGATGGACATCAGCAGTTCTGAACTGGATACCAAGAGACGTGAAGAGACCAAGAAGAAGACCAAGGGACCGATGGAACAGAGACATCATTCAGTATTTAGGGGTAACATGGCAACGAGAAGCTCAGAATAGAGAGAATTGGAAAGCGCTTGGAGAGGCCTACATCCGACGTCGGATTGAAAATGGCTGATGATGATGATGATGATGATGATATATATATATTTTCCTATACATTTTTCAATATGTATATTTCATGTCTGATGATGCTGGTACGCCAACGGAACTAGTTGCCTAAAGTAAATGCGTGGAAATTATAAAATTTTGTGCTATCTTCAGTTTCATGGCTTTCTAGTAGCTCTTTCTCCGATTATTCAAACTCAGTTGGATGAGGGAAATGAATAATTAACTCGTAACAAACCTATATGATAGACTGACTGAAAAGGTTACATGAAAATAGTCATGGCATCACAACCATGTGGCGTATGTTGTTTTTACTATCCTAAATAATATATGCCAAGCAACAGCTTCATCTTGAATCCTCCCTGCATTTGAATGCAGAAATGATTTCCGGAAGAAAAATCGGAGTAGCATAAGTCTGACGAGACGGGGTCAAGTACCAGGATCTTCCACTTTCCGTGCGGAAATCTTACCAAATGGGAAATCTCGCCGTCTGTCTCGTTTTTCGGGATATATTGTCGGTCAAGCGAGAGAAGGCTCTGACCTAGTGGAGTCCACCACCGCCATCCTCCTCACAATACAACCTGCTTACAAACATCCGTTTGTAGGCAAACTTTCAATCAATTTAGAAGAATAATATATGCGACTACACCTTTTTATTCTAGCTATAATTCTTTTTATGTTAAAGAGGGTGGAAATAATGATCTCTGAAGTAAAATCCGATAAACTCAAGATGTGAAAAATAGCGATAACATTGGGACTCGAATCCAAGTCCACTTTCCGGGCAGGCATTCCAATGTTGCTATTTTTCACAACTATAGGTTTTTGGATTCTATATCTGTGGGTTTTGTGTCCATTATCTTTGGGTTTTAAAGCAAATACCTCAATGTGAAAATTAAATTCCTTATCCTTTCAATTTGACACATTAAAATGACACGTGATGATAATAATTATGCGAATAATTACTACAGAGATATGGGTTACAAACACACTTACGTAATCGTAGAACGATTTCAAGGGATAACCAGCTTTATTAAAAAGCAAAAGTACTAATAAGATGAGGTGGCTGCTGATGGTTGTGTTATAAGTTGAAAGTCGTAAGTTACCTTTTGATGGTTTTTGGAGTTTACTTTCAACTTATAGGAAAAGTATTGCTAAAGAATTCACGAGTCAACGTATACGTATAGTATTTCTATTTCAAATACCATCCAACTGTGGCGTTCAATGTCTTAAATGCCACTGTAAATCAATCCTTAATCCTAGCTTTCTAGATTAGTACTCATACTTAAGGCTAAGTATTCTCCTAAATTACTCATGTATTCAGTCTCTTTATTCTTTTCCACGTCACGTACGTATTGAATAATGTTCTCGAAAATCATTTCTCATTTTCAAATTACGAATCATCGCGAGAGATGGCATTTTATAGCTGAACCACTCATCCGCTTTCCTTAACTTCTCAACGGCTTAACAAAAGTACACCTGCTTTAGAGATAATCTTAGGTACGTCAGGAAATAACCCTCAAAAAAGTGCGAATCAAAATCACTCCTCTGCAACTCTCGTTCTTGCCGCGGGATTCCCTCGGTTCGTCCCTTCCGTGGTCTCAGCCTCGCCCACAACTTAATTAACCTGTCACGTCCCCGTTGAAAAATCTTGATAACATCCCTAGTGGATACGCCTTCCTACCTCACAGATTTGTTATTAAATGAAAAAGAATTTTCTCTTCGAGGCATTTAAAATGCACCCCCCTTTCCCTGTCGGATGGAGCAATCTCGAAACTCTTCACCCTCGGGGATAGGACGAACAAGGGTTCGCTTCAACTTTATTCATGCGCCGTTGCTTTCTTTGAAGTCGGCCGTGTAACTTTTTCCGAGGGAGGATATTGCAAAAAGGCGCCCTTTCCGTTTACTGGAAATCACAGGCCATCTTTCAGTCCCCAGCGAATGTTGTGAAAACTTTCCCGAGGTGTACAGGGAGGGAGTTCTCGGACACGCCGCTCCTGTCGGAAACGTCGTGGTTTTTGGCTTGCCTTCCATCCGCTCCTTCCTCCCACGCTCTCTGGTGAACTCCCCCCTGCACCATAGCCAATGCACGGCGAGTCGCCTAAATCGGTGGCGTCCTGGAATAGCCCTCCCCGGGGATTGAGGAAGGACATGTACATGGGGAGGTAAAAGAGTAAAAGTGTTGAGGAGAGGCCAGGAGTGGGTGGGGGGAGAACAAGAGGAATTCAACATGCTGCAAAGTTGAAAAAGAGGTGGTGAGATAGGAACCGAGTTGGAACCGAGGCCGAGGTATATTATAAGGCTTTTCCGAAATACTGTGAGCTTAAAATGGGAATGCGTGGAAGAGGAGAACAATCGAGTCTTGAGGACTGTGTTTTGTGGATATCTTTGATCAAACATCAACTGCGGTTGTTCCTTAATGGGTGAAATATTTTTATTCGTAATTTGGTTCAGGATACAAAGAAACGTCTTACTTTACCTAGTGCATCTAATAGTAAGGAAGATAATGAGGTAGGAATGGAGCTGATTAATAGCCTTCATTTTGGTCGATTACTATCTAATTGTGTGAATATTGTCTTATATTTATGGGAGAGGGAGTAGCCCAACATTCTTTTCGCACATAAAGAGGACGCAGTCAGGGATGAACCACTACGTAGAGCATTCCTCCAAGGACTTGATCCTTTTCTCATCCCACGCCTTCGTAAAGATATCAAATTAGTCCGCGTTCTATCTGTTAAAACAGAGTTAACGTTCACCGCTCTATTTACAGCAGAGGTGCCCTCTGTTTTCAATGAGCGACAGCGATTGATGCCTTGTCTCTTATGATTTTCTGATAAAAAAATTGCGAATTTATATGTCACGAATGTCATAAAGCTAGCTTAAAAAAGAAAAAAACAGTTTCGAAACTTTACGAAGAAAACAGACTTGTAATTTCCAAAGGATAAATATTTAATAATTCAGGTTATTGCTGAAACTAACTAACATAATATTTTTTCGAGGTGCTTGGTGAACATCATTTCATCCTCCGAGAATTAAATCTACAGAGAATTAAACCTAATTCACTGGACTTGGTTATCTGGGGTTCAATAAATGATCTTTAGGAGTCAAACATAATTTTCATGATACATTTTTGGTCTAATTTCTATGAAAGCAAATAGAGATGTGAAAGTAAAGGCAACATAAACCGAATAAAAATATTCCCTCAATAATAATTTGTGTAAGAAATGTGTGCAGGAGAGAAAGAATACTTGCCAGATTTTTTCGATTTGAATAAATTTTATGGCGAGGAGACTAGAAGTTAACTGAGGTAAGCATTGCTTCTTGAGAATTGAATTAATATTCATTAGTATAACGCTAGCAAGAGAGTAAGTGGTGAATTGAAGAAAGTCTTGTGATGTAAAGAGGAAAAAAATGATAGTAAGAAAATGGTGAGTAGTGACTCCCTCATCCCACCTGGATATAAAAGAAAGAGAGTCCTATAAAAATCTTACTTTGATTGACTGGTATAATTTCGTGATTTAGTGGTAGGTTTGATCTAAACATAAGATATTGCGTTGGGTAGGATGAATTTAATGAATCGGCAGGTTAGTCGGCGTACGCAGCCGGAACTTTGACCTTAATTAAGCTGTACATTCATGCTAATATCATTCGGTATTAAGTAAGAGAGACGGAGCCCCGAGGTATGTTCTCCAGGTCTTAACCGTTCACTCTTGGTAGAAACTAATTGAATAGATAGGTCATTATTTTACATCATAAATTAAAATTTTTATTTCTAGACGACAATCCACTTCCCGCCGGAAAACTTTCGCTCGTGGCTACTGATAACGGGTCCTATCCATGATTTTCTTTTAAACAATTTTAAGTTAATTTTCTTATTGAAAATCACGGATTAGGGGAAAGAATCTGAGTTGAATTAGGGTAGGCTGTTTCTTTAGGGTTTTTTTTTTTCGTTTAGTACAGTTGTTGAGCGGCGGTAGTTACTGGTTCTTGTTTTAAAGTCGTAATGCCAGATTGTGGAAAACAAGGTATTTTGGATACGATTTAGTTTTGATTTGAAACTGTTGATTATTTTATTTAAGGTTGTAGAGAGAGGCGTTAATTTATGCTACTTGTAAATTTTGTAAGTATCACTGTGATATGGAACGTTTGGAATTTTATTTGGTTGTTTGAATTCCTTTGGTAGTTTTACTTTCGAGCCTATACAGCCTGTGTAGGTCACATTTATACGTATAATACCAGGTGAGTGAGCATCAGTCAGGTTATAGATATTTATGTGTAGAGGTCAGTGTTTATGGTTGCCTGAGATCTGTTAAATAAGATTCTGGATAAGGCGATTTCGCTCTCGTTACCTTTTGTAAGCTGTTTTCAATATTGTTCTTCCATTTTACATCAAGTGCCACATCTAAAATATTATTAGAAAACAAGAGTTGTCTAAGAATAGAAAAATTAAAACTCGTATAGGAATTCACCTATATACCAAGGGAGTGATTTTTAGGAAATTTATAAAATCCAAGTCGAAAAAGTAATTTGTTTGTAAGGATGATTCGGTGAAAGAACGATAGTCCCATTCTAGATATTACTATGAAAGTACGTCATTCAATTTGAATGTATGAACTTTATATTGCTATAGTTGTAGCGTTTTTCTTCGGGTGAAAATGTTCTGTCAATGTGCTAAGAAAAGTGATAGTGGCTCCCGGATAGTCAAGTGGGTAGCGCGTTTGCCATGTGGTGGGAGCGGCCCCTTGTACCATTTCCTTTGGGCGTCCATATTTGCGGAATGACTTAAGCTGTGGAAGCACTTTTAGAAAAATTACCATTACGAAGAGTGGTACAATATCTTGCATACGTTCATCTGTTTCCTTCTTCAGTTGCATCAATCAGCGGATTTTATCACGAAGAAGAGGACTCCGTTATTTTTGTTCGCACTATATGCTCAGTGCAATACCTTAGGCATAATTTTGATTAAAATCTTTGCCATTACAACCGTAAATACAAAACTAGGAAAAGGAGGAATAGTAACGGAAACTAAGTCGAATGTTGCGATTCAAACATAGACTTTCTGAGGCTTTGCGTATATTTGCGTTCTACTGCGGGAAAAATATAAAAAAACTTACCGCCTTTTAAACCCAAATCTATTTCTTGACTCGTGAAAGAAAATAGAAAGAGTGTAAGTCTTTGAAGAAATATCGTTATCATTTGCTGGGAAAGATACCTTATATTCTAGCAATAAAAATACCTTGTTCTTCTGTATGAATCAAACCAAAAACAGCATAAATCACATAGAGCAAGCAGCGTATGGATTTCGTTGTAATATTTCTCGGGTTTTGTTGGTGAATTTCCCAGTACGAAATCAATTCACATTCAGAAGCTAACTTCATCGTAGTATTGGATGATATATGCTTCCTCAGAAGTTTGATTTTACCAGATATCTAAGGGAATATTAACAGTAACAGCGTTTTCATTTGCACTGAGGAAATTAACCAAATCAGTAAATATAAATCTGGGTAAAAGAAATGTGTATTTAAATATTACAACCTCGCTATACCCTTACCCGCTATTAAAGCACTGTTTTCATTCGGATTAAACCAGCTAAAAACCGCTCAATTTTGCAAATCTTTAGCATGGTTTTGTACTCCGTCCTTGTTTCGCTTCAGCCAGATCCATGCACATTCTTACAAATTCCTTCGTCCCTCAAACTTTGTATATACAGCCTCTTCAGGATTGTTTCCAACTGACTTAAACATCCTTGAATGAAAATTAAATTTGAGCACGGCTGATATTGAATTAGAAGTTTAAAAACACTCCGTAAGCCGTATGTAAGCAGGCGAAATTTGCTTTTAGAGGCTAACAGGAAGTTCCGGATTACCAATTTCTGAGAAATCAGATATTCAATGTTCTTACTACGCCGACGGCACCCGGAATTTTGGTCCGCGGAGATTTGGTCCGCTACGATTTGGTCCCCTACGATTTGGTCCCACGACAATTTGGTCCCGCTACGATTTGGTCCGCGACGATTTGGTCCGCGGCGGCTGGGTGCTACGATGATTTAGTAACGACACGCGATAAATTTTTTGTTGGGCAAGGNGGGTATAGCGAGGTTGTAATATTTAAATACACATTTCTTTTACCCAGATTTATATTTACTGATTTGGTTAATTTCCTCAGTGCAAATGAAAACGCTGTTACTGTTAATATTCCCTTAGATATCTGGTAAAATCAAACTTCTGAGGAAGCATATATCATCCAATACTACGATGAAGTTAGCTTCTGAATGTGAATTGATTTCGTACTGGGAAATTCACCAACAAAACCCGAGAAATATTACAACGAAATCCATACGCTGCTTGCTCTATGTGATTTATGCTGTTTTTGGTTTGATTCATACAGAAGAACAAGGTATTTTTATTGCTAGAATATAAGGTATCTTTCCCAGCAAATGATAACGATATTTCTTCAAAGACTTACACTCTTTCTATTTTCTTTCACGAGTCAAGAAATAGATTTGGGTTTAAAAGGCGGTAAGTTTTTTTATATTTTTCCCGCAGTAGAACGCAAATATACGCAAAGCCTCAGAAAGTCTATGTTTGAATCGCAACATTCGACTTAGTTTCCGTTACTATTCCTCCTTTTCCTAGTTTTGTATTTACGGTTGTAATGGCAAAGATTTTAATCAAAATTATGCCTAAGGTATTGCACTGAGCATATAGTGCGAACAAAAATAACGGAGTCCTCTTCTTCGTGATAAAATCCGCTGATTGATGCAACTGAAGAAGGAAACAGATGAACGTATGCAAGATATTGTACCACTCTTCGTAATGGTAATTTTTCTAAAAGTGCTTCCACAGCTTAAGTCATTCCGCAAATATGGACGCCCAAAGGAAATGGTACAAGGGGCCGCTCCCACCACATGGCAAACGCGCTACCCACTTGACTATCCGGGAGCCACTATCACTTTTCTTAGCACATTGACAGAACATTTTCACCCGAAGAAAAACGCTACAACTATAGCAATATAAAGTTCATACATTCAAATTGAATGACGTACTTTCATAGTAATATCTAGAATGGGACTATCGTTCTTTCACCGAATCATCCTTACAAACAAATTACTTTTTCGACTTGGATTTTATAAATTTCCTAAAAATCACTCCCTTGGTATATAGGTGAATTCCTATACGAGTTTTAATTTTTCTATTCTTAGACAACTCTTGTTTTCTAATAATATTTTAGATGTGGCACTTGATGTAAAATGGAAGAACAATATTGAAAACAGCTTACAAAAGGTAACGAGAGCGAAATCGCCTTATCCAGAATCTTATTTAACAGATCTCAGGCAACCATAAACACTGACCTCTACACATAAATATCTATAACCTGACTGATGCTCACTCACCTGGTATTATACGTATAAATGTGACCTACACAGGCTGTATAGGCTCGAAAGTAAAACTACCAAAGGAATTCAAACAACCAAATAAAATTCCAAACGTTCCATATCACAGTGATACTTACAAAATTTACAAGTAGCATAAATTAACGCCTCTCTCTACAACCTTAAATAAAATAATCAACAGTTTCAAATCAAAACTAAATCGTATCCAAAATACCTTGTTTTCCACAATCTGGCATTACGACTTTAAAACAAGAACCAGTAACTACCGCCGCTCAACAACTGTACTAAACGAAAAAAAAAACCCTAAAGAAACAGCCTACCCTAATTCAACTCAGATTCTTTCCCCTAATCCGTGATTTTCAATAAGAAAATTAACTTAAAATTGTTTAAAAGAAAATCATGGATAGGACCCGTTATCAGTAGCCACGAGCGAAAGTTTTCCGGCGGGAAGTGGATTGTCGTCTAGAAATAAAAATTTTAATTTATGATGTAAAATAATGACCTATCTATTCAATTAGTTTCTATACCAAGAGTGAACGGTTAAGACCTCCGCAAAAATGTTCTCCAGCCCTTCATACCTCGGGGCTCCGTCTCACTTACTTAATACCGAATGATATTAGCATGAATGTACAGCTTAATTAAGGTTAACAGAATGTTGGAAGTGAATCCACAGAGCTAAAAATGAGTTGAATTTTTATAAAGGTCTCATGACTATATCAACCCTAAATCCGGTCCTCGAGGGTTTGGAGACATTGACATGGCCCCGTGAAAAAATTCGCCCACCACTGCTCATCGACTTTTATGAACATAAAAACTCATCTGCGTCAAATATCCGCGAAAGCTCCAGAAAACGTCCGTCTCAATGAAGCCAGTGGATGCACGGAACAAGGTGGCATTCATCGGGAATGACACATGTTCTTTCGGTCAGGGTGCCGTTGGCCTCCTCTCTTGGCTCCGAGCGATTCCTTCATCATATTTTTTCCCCTCGGTCCCCCAGGTTTATTCGTCACAGGACATTTAAAGGTAACGCTCGATGAAAGAAAGAGGAAAAATTCACCACAAAGCGGCAAAAACTATCGTCCATATAATCTGTTGTATAATTATCAGCCGTAAATTTCACCTCGAAAACGCAATAAATTAACGTCTCATTCGCTGTATTTGAGATGAGGGGAAAGGGAAAGACGTTCCTTATTTTTTCAGCTCCGCTGTGTTGCGAGTCGAGACTCGCTTTCTTTTCTTCTCATTCAATCCGGCACTCCAAACGGGCTGAATGTAAAAAAAACGGTGGAAATGAATGGAGACGTTCAGCTGCGTAATTACATTGCTAACCACGTATATAATATCCTAAAGATCCAATTTTCACATCTATTAGAGGGCATTACCGACTACAAAAAGCTCCATAAATTAAACTGTGGAGAATTTAGCAACAATACGCGCTCTTTATAGACTTTTGATACGAATTAAAAGAAATAGAAAATGTATGCAGGCAATTTTGCTCTATTTCAACGAGTAAATTCTTATTAATCACATACAACGCATAATAATTGACGTTTCAACTAGTAATTCCGAGCATAGTCTTGGTAGCTGATCGGCATAGTTTATTTAAACTATTAGAGAAAATGGTTTTCTCCCGGATTGACCCTTATCTTCTACAAGTAATCTTCCATTTCATCATTTATGTTTAATAAGTTAGAGGGTCACTAAACGGTTTACCTTTGACTACCTTCTTCTACATTTCTACATTCCATCGCCATAAAAGGAAAAACTGGGTTTTCAAATGACGAAAGAGTTCTTGATAAGGTTACGTAAATAATAATAGAAGTAATATTTTACGTTTTTCAACGGCTAAGGTCATTTCGTACGTAAGACCCCACCGGGAATCGAACCCGGGACCGCTTTTACAAAAGTCGAACGCGTGATCAACATTCCTATCCGAAGGCATGATTTCATGAGTCAGATAAGCTCTTGATATACCATTGAAGCTATATCGAGGCGTCTGTCACCGCAGCTGGCAATATAGTATGTATATCTTATTCATATCTTTGGAATATGCATTCTTTGTATGGAATATAAAGTCTCCCCCTCCGAGTTCCCAAACGGCTCAACTGTGGTAATATCTTTACTTTCGGATGAAACTTTCTTTCCGGCCTATATATAAGCTGGACGTAAAGTTGGAGGGTAAGTGAAGGGAACGGCGCACACACATGTATATGGAGGAGAAAAGAGGGAAGTGGGAAGGGTAAGAAAAGGCGTAAAATAGACGACATGAGAGGGAGGCAGAGATGAGGAATCGATTATCATTCCCTCGGGCGAAACATGCACGCACATTCGGTGTATAAATATTTTAAGCACGTTGGCGTTTTAGGTGGAAACAGGACGAGTGAAGGTTACCTCGTCAATTGAGAGCCTAAGAGAAACGCCACCCCTTCCCGGCGGTCGGCATTTTCCAGAAACTTTTCAAAGGATTCGCACTGGGAATGTTGGTCAATTCTGTCCAGTTGCTATAGATACGGGTTCCGAATATTTGTTTCGTGATAAGGAGGTCGGAGTGTATTTTATTTGTGTTTTAGTAAAGTGTAGAGAATAATTTTTCTTTTGGATTAAGAAAAGGTGCATACATTTGCACGGTGAAGTCATGGGGCTGAAACCCAAGGAATAACAAGTGTGAAACACAGCGAAATGACTGGGACTCGAACCCAGATCTTCCTTTTTTCCGGGCAGGTATTCTAACCACTGAGCTACCATGCCGCGTCTCTTCCACACTATTTGGGAACGAATTTTTCTTTCATTTACTTCTCTTTCACTTTGAACCTTTCATACTATCACACCCATGAATTAAGTTCAAGGGATGATGGAATTCATTTCATATATGATGATTTCTTACGTCTATTCTTCGTTTTTCTTCGTAACCTAGCCTTGGTATGATTTGCGAGAACCTATTCGTGTTTGTTCTTCCTTCTGCTGTAGTAAAGCTTCATTATATGTTGAAATATATTTGTAAGTTTCCTTTTGAAAATTTCTCTTCATTTTTCCACTTTATACCCATTGGAATCGGCACAAGTTTTTGTAATGTAGTACACTGGTGCTAGCCTTAATATCGCTGAAACACCCAATAATCACGCTGCAATAATGAGGCTCTATAGAAAAAGGTCTGCTGCAGCCGGTACTCGAACCCGAATCTCGGAGATTATTCTGTCGAATTATCTTATTGTATAGAGCAGCCGCCAGGCGAGTCAGAGATTAGGGTTCGAGTCCCGCATACGGCAGACTTTATCTCCTACGTTCCTTGATCTAAAATCAAGCATGAGGACCACGATTTCTCATGTTTTATTGTTATATTTATATTATTTCTCATGTTATATTTATGTTTTATTCCCTCTCTTCAGTTTTAATAGTTAATGGTGGAGGGATTGAGATTCAAGCCGAGATTTGGGCTGAATACTTTACAGACGTACAGGTATGGAGAAACTTCTTTATGTTGCGTGAAATATCTCTGCTCAGGATTTGAGAATAGGGGAAAAGTAAAAGTTAAGTCGAATTTACATAGACCAAAAATAGCTTTTGGAAGGGTCACGACAGGTCAGGAGGACTGGGGAAATCTCATAAGTAAAACCATATGAGAAATAAAGTAAGCGGTTTAAGGAATTCAATATATTTGAGATCGTGTTAAATAATTTTAATGATCGATTCGAATTTCCTGATTTCAATTTGAGAAAGGGAACTAATTCTGAGACTAAAATGTAATGGGTAAGAATAAAAATCAAAATGTAAAAAATCCAATTAACTTTTTCACATTGTCATTTTTATTTTTATTCGTTATGAAATTCCACAAAGTGAAGATAAAGAACTTTGTCAACAAAATCTGTAGATAATATGGAAAGTTACGTTCAGCGTATTCCTAGTACGCGAAGTACGAGGCACTTTTACTTGTATCGATTTCTGCGTTTAAGCAGTACTAATGTCATTGGCCTCTTACGATAAACCGAAAGGATCCAAGAAATGGTATTCTCAAGGTATTAACGCATCGTGTTTCTATACAGAAGCTGTAAGAGGTAACTTGCAGAAAATTATTCAGTAAATGAATTCTAAGATATATGGGTTGCTTATGGATTCCTCCGACAGGTTGATATTGGTATGGCACGGATGTACTCTGTTCAAACTCAATAATAATAATAATAATCCAATATCTCTGTTTGTCAACAAAATGAGACAGAAATACATTACGCAAGTACATAAGTTTTCTACCTTTCGATAGGTTTATTTGTATTAGTAAGGCTATTTTTTTCGTTGCCTGGTAATTGAGTAACGCTTTATGTCATCTGAAATTATGCCTTTGTCTTCCTCTTTATCTTTTTCCTTTGTATTCTTTCCTCAATAACATTCTTTAGCAATCCCTCTTCTCTCAATATCTGACCCACCGATTTCCTCTGTCGATATTTAATTACTTCGATTAAAACCCTCTCCTCCCCGACCATCTCTTACACCTCTGTATTTGTTTTTCTATTCACCAAACTTACTTTTTCCATTCTACGCCATACCCATATCTCTATTGCCTCTCTTCTTTTGATTTTCTCCTTTTTTAATGTCCATGTTTCACACCCATTCGGTAAAACACTCCACACCACGGATATTACTAATCTTTTCCTGATTCCTTTATCAAAACCTCTAGTCGTCTATTCCACATAAATGCATTGTCTTTAACATAAAGGTAACAAGCATATAGTTTAATTACAGGTTTTGAAAAGATTTTCTCTGTTGCCCTCCGAGTAGCGGTTGCTATTTCCTAATCTAATGCTTCCGATTTAAAAATACAGTAGAAGCCCGATCTACCACTCCCGCATTTTTCTTTTTCCCGAATCTATTGTTCAAATTTTTTGATCCCAGAATTTTCTGAAGCATGCAATGCCTTAGAAGAAAAATAAAATCTTTTAATCTTTTTCTATACCCGTGGCACTGAGAAAATGAAAAATAGAAACTGCTAAATATGAAAATATCCCTGTTTTATCTAAAACGATGATCTGAAAGAAAGTAGCTAAGCATCCCAAATTTCTTCAAGTAAAAATAATACATCTTTAAGGTAATATTTTAATAAATCTTTGATTTGTATTGTTTTCTTGATCAATATGTTAGGGTAATTTTAATATTATGCAGTTTATGAGTTAGTAAATCAGTCAGGGTAAGTTTAACATTATGAATTTTAATATTATGCAGTCTCGTTATGTTTTCGTGTATGTGATACCAGCTGAGTCCTTGTTTCCCGGTTTCATCGTTTTCCCGCATACATCGTTTTCCCCCTCGGTCCTTCTAGAACTATAGCTGGAGATTTTATTGCAATAAGAAATTCAATACCGCTTTTTCTTCCTTCCAACGATAATGTAATATTTTTAACGATTATCGTATTCTCGAGTCTCATCCACTGCTGAAATTTGATGAGCTGCGAAGTTATGTTTGAGTCGTTATTTGGGAAGCACATTCGTGATATTTTGCTGTTTAGCATCTTCTATTTCATGATGTTTTTAAATACGCCCGTATTATTTGCTACCTGGTTCAACATCGTTTATTTTTTCTCTATCTAAAATCCCCCGAGTAAATTAACTTACATAACATAATTTAAATTCCTCTCAACCGCTTGGGTCCATTCCTGGAGCTATTCCTGCATTCCTCGTCATTTCAACGATCAACTTTTCATTCCAATACGAGAATAAACAATTTTATAGTCTCGCAAAGAGCAGTAAAGCGACTTTTACGCGTGGCATTTAAAAGGATACCCTGAGCGGATAACAAACCGAAACTTATATTAAGGCAATTTAAAATGTTACGCCTATTAAATATGCCTGATGTTTGCATTAAAGATGCTAAAAAAAGTTAATAGGGGTCTCGCGAACGAGTTCCGTTGCTTTTTTGCATACGCTGTATAGAAATAGAGGACTCATGAGCTGCTGTGAACGTTACGAAAGAGCTTAGTAGAAAGTTTGCCCATTTATCATCAGTTAAGGTGGAGCAGAGATGTTATTGGTGCCAAAACGTTCATAGGTTGTGAACTCCGGAGCTGGGGATCGTAGTGGAAAGCCTTCAACGCTGCTTGGGCTGAAGCCAACTCTGGATTCCACGACTCTGAATGGATTTGAATTAATATTTACAAGCGTTGGTAACAGTTATGTTGATATTAATGCAGCTTTTGCAGCATCCAAGTAAATTAAAACAAATTTTCCGGCCCCTGACAGGGAAGAAGCGAATATATCGAGAGATGTTTTCATGTTTTCACATATTTCGAGGCATTTTCCACCCAGCAGAATAAGTTTGAAATTTACACTTCGTGCTCAAATTACCCTTGTAAAAATCCGGCATACAGGTGGTCATTCTGGCTTAGAAAAGAATGAAACGTTTGATGTATACACGACGATAAGGGTCGTAACGAAAAAAGGAAGATTGAATACAAATGCAAATGTACATTTCATTGACTGGGTGGAAGAATTCTGTTGAGTAAACTGAAGTGTTCGAAGCTGAATGTGGTGAATGGGGACTTACTAAGGAAGTAAGGTATCTGAGCGATCAAAATAATAACAGATAATGTTAGTATGAAAAGCTCTGTGGAAGATTGCTGGAAGGTTGCCATTAAGGCTGCCACCATATTCTTAATAAAAAGGATTGAATTCATGAAATTGTCAGAATAAATCTTAAAAAGGGAAATGCGTCAAAAATTTCTTATGCTCGCGTTATTATTATTACTATTATTATTTTTACATGCGTAACCGATGTACTAATAGTCCTTTGGTAACTTATAACTATTCTAAAATTGTTACTATACTACGCTATACATTTATACAATAAATATACAATAATACAATGTCTTTGACTACTTCAAGACATCTATCATCAAGTTACACAATATCTATTACAATACGTATACTTTTAGGTAACAAAAATACGTTATTAATATTAAGACATCACCTAGCTACAGCAATAAAATATTACAATACAGCTGTCTCCTAGTTTAAAAATACACCAATAAATTCCAGGTTTTTTCCCTAAAAATAGTGCATTTCCATTTCAAAGGCCAACAAAATTATTTCTTTAATTTTTCATTATTCTCATTATCCTACAAGTTTTTTCAGGGTTCCTGGAAGGCCTCCACGGTTACTGAAACGATCCCGCGGACAAGTCCCGACTGTACCTCACCCTATCAGGCAATCACCCTGGTGATCATCAAAATCCAAGCGGAAGATAAAAAGAATATTTGAGAGACTAAACATTTTGGAGGGAGGATGCTCAGCAAAGGTTGAATTTTGGGATAAATGGAAAAATGGTTAAATAAACAGGTAATCTAAAGTTATACTATGGGAGATGCCAAAGGTAAGATCTAGGAAAGAGGAAGAAAACTCAACATATTAGATTTTTAACGGCATTCGTGAATGCATTAAGGAAATTTTTAGACGTTTGTTGAGCATTTTTATACACTGGTTTATTTAGAGTATAACTGAAAAAGACAATCAAAAAAGGTGTTACTGAAAATAGATGTTGAAAATATAAAGCTTAGCCCCTTCCCCGTCAATGTTTTTATATAACTTGCACTTGGAAAAAAGCATATTTTGTTATTTGTTAATTTTTACGCTTATGGTTAACCAGGAAGAACCGAGAGAAAGTCCTTTTCCGCTTGGATAGCTATTTTATATTACAATTCCCTTATTTTTCCTTAAATAACCTGGCTACAGTATATCTACATATTGTTTGAAACAATATAAATGTATAAATGGAACGCAGAAGAAAAAACACGCTAGACAAGCTCAATACGCCTCACAGCTGAATTGAAATATCTATTTCTGAAAATAAAAAATTGTCAAAAAGCAGAAATTCCTGAATACGACTTATCTCGGGCGGAACTGGAATTTACACCACTCTCTACTACGTGATATCTCGGGTGCGTCAGGGAAGTGGTTAAAGATTCATCGAACTTTCACATAGGTAGAAGTGAATAGGACGATAATTCTTGGTCAATTGCATAGAATTAGAAAGAAAACTTACTAGCAGTACTAAACAAGAAACTACATCCTTACTTTAATTATCGAGGGAGGATTGGAAAGAAAATAATGAGCCACTGAGGTAAAGTGTCAAGATCTGAAGAAATAAATTAGAAATGCATCGTAAAATTTCTCGAAATATTCTATATCATGAGTTCAGAGAAAGAAAAATCACAGCGAGATTGAGTTAAGTACAAACTTCGAATTTTAAAGCAAATAAAAGTGTACAGGAATGTTTCACAATACTAAGAGAGTTTTACTATTATGAATAAGAATTCAATTGGTACACAAATAGCTTAATCCCAAATGAAAAGGTACATACTTAATAATAAAATATAATATACAAAATAATAAAACATCAACAGGCGTTATCGCAATAAGATTGGCACGACTGTAGCGCGCAACTTTGTAAGGAAGCCAGAAAATTTTCGCGTCTGCCAGGTCGGTAGATGAGGCGAGTTATAGGTCATATGCTACCGAATTAAACTGATGCAACGTCATCACTTGTCATAAGAAATTAGGAGACCCGGGTTCGAGTCCCGGTCCCGTCAGACATTTTCATATCCGTTTCTCCTTGGGAATTTTCCTAGGTGCACGCCTTATCGTGCCAAGTTACCTAAACCTTGGATGGATGCGGGAAAACGACAGTTTAATGAGCGATAATTCCGGTATTACGTAACATTGCTACTTATGGGCTGTAGCCCATAAGAAAAATAGAAAGAAACGATAATCCGAGAAAACAGCAAATGCGGGAGCAATAGATTGGGGCTCTACTGTATATTATAAATTTAGTACAGCATGCTGTTACGGGTTGTGTCATCACGGCAATAGTTGTTGGCTCGACCAAACCGTCATCTTTATAACGGGTGAAGTGGTCACAGATATATTTCTAGCGTAGATATTATTAGTAGTATCATCTAATAGTCACTATATATCTAGCCAAAATAAGTTTCAAATTATCAACGGAGCAAATCTGTTATACTCTCGAACTTCGATAACTTGAATCTCTAGGGACAGTCAAAAACATTCGAGTTAACGAGAAATTCTAATTTCCAAGTTTTAATTTATACGGTGCCCGTAGGTGTGTCGCAAAGTAGTCGATTTATGGAAAATACAACAGAAAACATGGTATACAGCGTTAAACCGTAGTTAGGGGCCAAAACAATGAGGCAAAAATCATGGTATACTTTAACTCTATTAAATTTTTCTTGTGAAAAAAAGTTATTAAGATAACATGATACTGTACACTACAATAACAATTTTAAAAACTATTGATATTTTAACTATTTAAATATTGTTAAAAAACATAAGATCTCCCTACAGTATAGTTTTAAAATATAGGTAAACTATTATCAGGCTTAGGAATGCAAAAGAAGAGCTGAGACATTGGGATATATGGGACATGGGGTTTTGCCCATCATCTCCTTCAAAACAATTATTCTTCCAATTTCACTCCTACAATACGTCATTCTTCCTCAAAAGGCTTCAATTTAGACACCATAGAAAAGTTTCATATCCATCATAACCTAAATCATTCACATTTGCTATGTAATGAAAATCATTTTACGGATAATTCTTCAAACCTCTTAAGTTGCCTTTTGCCCTCATTACCGCCTGATATTAATGTAAATGCAAATGTACATTTCATTGACTGGGTGGAAGAATTCTGTTGAGTAAACTGAAGTGTTCGAAGCTGAATGTGGTGAATGGGGACTTACTAAGGAAGTAAGGTATCTGAGCGATCAAAATAATAACAGATAATGTTAGTATGAAAAGCTCTGTGGAAGATTGCTGGAAGGTTGCCATTAAGGCTGCCACCATATTCTTAATAAAAAGGATTGAATTCATGAAATTGTCAGAATAAATCTTAAAAAGGGAAATGCGTCAAAAATTTCTTATGCTCGCGTTATTATTATTACTATTATTATTTTTACATGCGTAACCGATGTACTAATAGTCCTTTGGTAACTTATAACTATTCTAAAATTGTTACTATACTACGCTATACATTTATACAATAAATATACAATAATACAATGTCTTTGACTACTTCAAGACATCTATCATCAAGTTACACAATCTCTATTACAATACGTATACTTTTAGGTAACAAAAATACGTTATTAATATTAAGACATCACCTAGCTACAGCAATAAAATATTACAATACAGCTGTCTCCTAGTTTAAAAATACACCAATAAATTCCAGGTTTTTTCCCTAAAAATAGTGCATTTCCATTTCAAAGGCCAACAAAATTATTTCTTTAATTTTTCATTATTCTCATTATCCTACAAGTTTTTTCAGGGTTCCTGGAAGGCCTCCACGGTTACTGAAACGATCCCGCGGACAAGTCCCGACTGTACCTCACCCTATCAGGCAATCACCCTGGTGATCATCAAAATCCAAGCGGAAGATAAAAAGAATNTTCTAATTTAATTTTGTAAAAGAAACAACCTCTGCAGGTAACGAAAACCCATTTTACGTACATTTCTTATGGAAACGTATTATGGGCTCCTGGGATCGAACCCGGGCATTTACACATATGAGAATAGTTTTCCTGAGGGTTTGAGCATCGTAGAAACATAATGCAGTTTGTTTCAGATCTCTAAGCTAAGCCGTTTCTGAGATAAATAGGGGGACGGACAGACGGACGGACGCACAGACATTTGCTTTTTATATATACTAGCTGATCCCGCGCAAATATTTGCGCGTATTGTGCATATAATATCTTCGAAAACTTAAACGCTTGTGACTATTTTATGTTTTAAGAAACGTATCTCCATAGAATATATAATTTCATTATATCTGTTTTGAATTATCAAACATAATAAACGATTCCTGTAATAACATCTTTTTCCACAGAAATTTATAATTTTCAACATTATCGCCATATCATTACATTTTTATCTCATCACTGTATTTTTTTAATTTCAAAGACTGCGAGTTTCAAGATTGTTAATGAGTTAGTTGAGCTAAACATAATTAATTCGCTAAAGCGATACAAAAATGTAAACACTGTTAAAAATCTTGAGCTAAAAGATGATCCCGGATGATATTTGCGTACATAATATTTGAAAAGCAACATAAATTTAGATTAACCTTAGTTTAGCACGATAAAATTCATGTTTACCAAGATAATTTTCTAAAACGTTACAGTTCATGGGGAAATAGCAAATATCACTTTTGTGATGTTTCGCACAAACTAATTATTTTTACATCCAAAAGTCTTTTAAGAAGAGAGAAATTAATTACAAATATTTACGATGCTATACATAACGTTTTTTCCAATAATTCTTAATTTCTTCATTTTAATTCTCGAACAGCAATATCGTAGGTAATGAAAACCATTATATATTTTCAACAATATAAATGTACCTAGATTTCGATATCTAACATTTAATGCGTTTTGATTCACTGAAAACATTTACAAGCAGTTTTGATTGAAAAAAGCTAATTATACTTACATTCATTTACATCTCGGTTGGTTAGAAGCATTCCAAATATTGCCCAGAGTCAAAGCGACATTCATGATTTATACAGTTTTTGATTTTAACTTTAGAACATCAAAGTCACTGTCTATCATCATTTATTCAAAAATAGTCAATTTCAATCTTAGACTATTAAAGTATATAATTTTTGACCAACACTGTGAAGTTCTTTTGATACTATGAAGTACTTTTGATTTGATATCGTCACATGTACTTACGTTCTTTGGATTCAGCCAATAATGTTTCAATTTTGAAATATTGATATGAGGAATGTCGTATTATTCCACATATTCTTCTAAAGTTTCTTCCAAATTAATGTGGAAGAATTTTTCAACTCAATGAGAATAACTAAACCTCATTTTAATCGCATAATCGCATAAACGCATAATTTTTATATTCTCAACGCAACAGGAAAACGCAACGTAACAGGAAATTATTTGTAAACATTTAATAAATAACATTTGGTTGCTACAGACGCTTAAAGATATAAAATAGAAAACAACGTCATTCCCTCACCCCTTCTTTCTAAAGCTTGTTTATTCATTCGAGACAACAATGACGGTTGCCGTAGCGAGTGCAGAAAAATCAGAAAATTTCCATTAAATTTCCAAATAAAAGCACAATTATTTCAAAATTGGACCATAAAACGCCTAAACACGTTATAATAAGATTGGTTGCACATTTAACCTTCCAATGAACAAAGTTTGATAAAAATCCGTTCAAATTTAGGTATTTTAATTAATGAAGAAAGAAAGCCTTGCAGCCTCGAAAATGAAAAATCGCATGCAATCTTACGGAAACACATTTTTAGCTCCAGTGTTCGACTCTGGGTCTTTCCGGGGTTGAAATCAAGCATGCCGGGGTATCCAGTAATTAGAAATCCAACGCAGTTTACCACGTGTCTCTAAATCTAACCATTTCTGAGATACGGAGGGGGACGGGCGGACGGACGGACACTTGGGAAATTATATATAATATGATAACATAATATGATAAGGTATAAAATGTAGATCAACAATATTAATTATTTTAATAAATTTAAATTAATTAAATTGATTAAACTTAATTGATGTAATTAATTAATTGATAATTACATAATTTAAAAATGAAAGCTAAACTAGAGAAATATCTTTCGCAGGAGACAGATTTTGCGGTTGCGCACGTCTAAAAATTCGAGGCATAGAGGCGAGGCCACCTGGACTTCGACTTACAGAGATTTTTGTGACTCGAGAAGGTCGGAAAAAAATTCGAGTCATCTAGGATAAATTCTTTGAGTGATCGAGGTTTCCTCAAATGGGCACTCTATTTCTTCGACTCATAGGGGCATCCGAGTTATAGATGTTTAAATTATTATTATTAGAATTTATTCTTTATTATTAGAATAGAATAAAGGTCAGCTCGGTCTCAGGAATAACTAGCATTCTAGTATTGTCATGTTCAATAAGTTTCAGTGCATTGGACACTTCCATGTCTCATCAATGAACTCCGCATGGGAGGAGACATCTCGTTCTGTTTCTCGTGAGTAACTTCATCGTATCTATCAAATAGAATCGCTTTCTTTTAGGGGATCGTTCCTGGAAGTTTATAGTTTATTATGAGAAATTCGGGAGAACCTTTTCTCTTATTTTGAAACACAAAATGAATTCCATTCATTCCAAATGGTTATTATCAGAACTGTCGATCATTGCATCAAGGACAACAATATTATTGCATTTTCCTGAAAAAAATTATTACATAACATTGGTTTTAATTGGATATTGGACTGGAATTGGATTGGATTGGAAAGATAAGCAAATGATGAGAGATAAAGTTAAATTAGCATCGGATATTGGACCAAATCTCACAAAAAAGGTTTGGCCCAATTTCCAATGTTTCTCGCTGACAAAAACTAATTTTTGTTTTACATTCA